>JAIPRK010000367.1:21536-228951 GCA_025469195.1 Chaitophorus viminalis | reverse complement strand
AAATAATAATTTATTGACTGCTAAAATTGATAAATTATCAAAAATTGTTTTTCTGTTATTTTAAAATCTAATGGTCAAAGGAAACATCAAATGTGTTTATTAAATTGAGTTTATTACCTATTAAAATTTACCGTGTACACAATATGTAGAATCAATAGGTTTTATTTTAAAATCTCAGGATTTTGTGATTTTTGTGATAAAATAACTATTAAGTTATAATAGTGCTGCAATGAGTAATTAATGGCCATATTTCATTGGTGTACTGAATTTTAATATCGTTTATTATGGCTTTTGCTTTGCTTAGGAATATCCAAAATCAAAATTCGGTTCACAAAATCGCGCATTTTCATCTTCTTATTATGCTAAATTTGAGTGGTTAGAGTATAGTATCAAGAAAAATGCTGTATTTTATTATGCTTGCCGCATGTTTGCAAACAATTTTGGTTATGCTGAAGATACATTTATCAAAACTGGGTTTAATAATTGGAAAAAAGCAAGTTTTTTAATTACTATTCTTATACTTATTACTCGGTTATTATGTGACGTCTATTACAATTGTTTTATTTTTTTTTAATTAAATTAATTTACAATTATCTTCAAAATTAATGGCTCATGGTTCATACTGGTACTAAAATATATGTACAGAGTACTACAAGATTGTCTGAATATGTGTCCAGTAAGAAATCAGGATCTGTTATATCAAAAATGTGTATAGCTAATAAAGTTTTAATAGAAAAAAATAATGACTGTAGCATGAAACTGCATGATTACTATCAAACCGGATTTTGATATTAATGATATTAGCAAAGTGATCGAAAAACATGTTTATCCCAATCTTTATAAGTTGTTACAAGTAGCAATAAGTATTCCCTAAGCCAGAAACTTGCGAACGATCATTTTCTTCTATGAGGCGTATCAAAAATTGGTTACGAACCAGTATGCTACAAGACCGTTTCACAAATTTGGCAGTATTGAATATCGAAAGAGATGTTGTTAACTTGTTAAATGATGAAGACATTTTAGAAGTGTATTGTATAAAAGACAAAAAATTTGTATTAAAATTATTGAGTAGAATTTGTGTATATGTATCATTAATGTGTATTATGGGAGAATAAGAGGTGTGGGGGCGTAGCCCCCGTGGGTCTGTGTGGTCTTGATATTTTTAGCCCCCTCAAAATAAAAGCTCTAGTTGCGCCTATGACCACCTATGGCACGTCGTAGGCCAAATTTCAATAACACTCGAAAAATAGGCTTCACATTAACATTGATAAAAAAAATTATTTATTTCAATTATTTCATTACGAATTGAAGGGCTTGCTGCAACAATCGGACAACTCCATATTTTTTACATTGTCATGTTTTCTGCCTAGAATATAAAGAAAAAAATTCTTTATAAGTGGGTGCAACAAACGATTAAATCCGATTATTTTTCATGGATTTACAAGCTAAACTGGAGTTGTCTGATTCTAAGTTTGAGTGCAACAACAGGACAACTCCGCAGTTGTCTGGTTGTTGCACCAAATATTTGGCCACACTGTAAAATCACATATGTTATGATAAAAACTTATTATGAACCATGATTAAGATAAAAATCAAATAGATAAAATAATTTGTGCTATCAACGAATTGTCAGTGTTTTTTTTGTATTGCGTTATTACTTATTTGTGTTTAACTGTATTAAAACTACCTAATAATAATTATTATTTGCTACACCCATATGTACACTTTTGTAAATATCAAAACTTTACCAGTTGAGCAAAAAAAATTACACTAAAATTTATCAGTAACACATTATTTTCATTCTAATGTAGTATAATTTTTTTCGGGGTACATGAATAATTTTTAAAACTTTGATTTGAAAAATTTGGCACTTAACCCGAAACTTCCACATCTCTGTTTTCTGTTTTATTGGTGTATACGAAACATTATTATTGCTATTGGCCATAGCACATAGCATGAACATATCTACATCAGTGATTGAACAGAGCTTATATACAGTATTTGTTTGCTATTAAAATGTACTTACTCATAAGTATTGAATTTCAAAATATGTTTTTGTAGTTCAGACTTTAATTTAACTTAATATTAAAACAAAAAAAATACATTAAAATACCAAATTATTACCTTCAAACATAATACATTAGTTTTTCTAAAAAAAAATTAATGAAAACCTATATAGTGATATTGAACACAGCATACAATCACATATTAATTAGCTAACTGTGACTATATCAATAAACTATATGCACTATACAATATAATATATACAGCATAACCATTATGTTTAATATTAAGAATAACAATTATTTTAGATATCCAGTAATCTTATAAGTTTGCAATATTGTTGGCATTGTAACTGTGGACAGTTCATGCTATGCAACAAATATAACCACACACCGATGTCATACACAACTACCTATATGCAAAATTTAAATTTTATATTAAATTGCTTTATTTAATCAGATACAATAAAGCACTTGAATATTTATAGGTAAGAAATTATGTAAAGTATACATTACATATTTTTTTATTATACCTGCACAAATAATTTTATATTTTTAATCGCTTCCATCAGTCTGAATCGTATATATCTACTCTTTAAGTATTTCACAATCGTAAAATGTGATGGTTTAACTGAACTAAACTACTACATCATGAGCTGACAAATAGGATTTGCTGCTGTTTCTTGTGATGACCGGCTAACAAGGTTTTTTACTGTTTTTGACATACCCATTCATTGGAAATCCTTTCACGTGTCAAAATATAACCATCCAATGTTCAGCAAACGTTAATGTAAACATATTAACGTAGATATTAAAAATTACTATCTCTTCCCATTTTTCACTGCTCATTACAATTTCAGATGCTTTCAAGGATGTATACAAATACTCCAACCGTTTTGTTGTAACTTATTAGTATCTACACAAACCAATGGAATAATTTGTGGTGATTTCAAAGTATTAAAATAGTATTATAATATATGACTATTAATATTTATTACATACTTATGAAGTTTTCGGAATGTTCTAGTTTCGTAGAGATGAATTAATATAATCTTATGTACGTAATTTTATAGTTAATAAAAATAAAAATCGAGATTCAAGTAAAATAAAAACCTTATTGTAGTAAATAGATTATTTGTTAGGTACTGCGTTTGAAAAAAAAATATATAAAACAAACGTTAACATTATATAGTTGTTTTTGTGTGTACATATAATTAGATTTTCAAACGCTATTTCGTATTATATTAAAATAATCAACCACATCGCATAGAAAAATATCTTCTCCGAAACATATGGTGACCCAAGACTACAAGGAGTATACTTTTCCTAATTTGTAAATACTTATTTTAGATAAAAAAAAATCATTAGTCAACCGCGTTTATCGCGTTCTTTCTGTCTTTCGAACTGAAATACGCGCTGTTTTATATCAAAAGAGAAATCTCAAATCATTTTTTCCAAGACGACTCAGATCGAAATCTTTTAATTTACTAATTATATCAAGTCTATTTATAGACATATAATTTCAATTAATACACAACTCAAAACGATATAGTATAGACTACATTTCATGTTTATTTTAAGTATACACACACGTCTATAGTATTCATAACACAACTTAAACATATATTCCCAAGTGAACGTAAATAGACGTAAGCATAATAATTAATTGAAATAATTTTATAACATAAAAACCGTTTTCGAGTTCTATATAACTATAATATGTACCTTATACGTGTGGTGATTTTTTTCGCCATTACGGTTCTTTTATACCTAATTATTTTCTATTGACTCTGCTATATAGTACAAGTGCTTTAACCATAATTTTATTAAAGAAAATATAGAAGGTTTGAAAGATTCAAATCATTTTTAACTAGTTTTACAGAAACATATCGGGATATCGGCCGTGTATACCGCTCAAAAGTAAAACTTTAAACTTTATTACGGCACGACGCCGTATGAGAAGTAAATGAATACATACACAAACCATCGCGGGTTGATCTGAAAATTATATCTTGGCGACCGGGTGAAACAAAAATGATCCTACACAATATTTTTTGGGAGCTATCATTTGTGATATATGCGAAACCAGTGAAAAAAACGGAAACTAGTTTGACTATTTTTAAAATTTCTAATTATTTCTAATTATTTTTGTTTACAGGTCAGCAATGCAACAGGCGTTGATTTAAAAATTGAATTTGATAGCTATACCTCAAGTAGACCGAAGACGCCAAGGGATGATGACCATCATATTTCCCCAATATGCTGTATAATTTTCGATAAAAACGAACATAAGTTTCAAAAACTTGGAACTAAGTATATGTTGATAAAAAGATGAGTTAGTTCTGCAAATGTAAAGCTTGGAATATCTAATTTTTCAAAACTTATGAGGATAGTTATAATAGAGTCATAAGATTACGTGAAACAGTGGCTTATATTTTGGAGGACAATGATTTCAAAGCTGTTTTTGTATAAAGGCCAATGTAAAACAAATCGATATACTTGCTTCGAACATTCTGTTAAATGTCTGTTAAGTTATTATTATACTATAAATTATAACAATAAATAGTAAAAACTAAAAATAATAAAATTCTTTAAAAATAACTTTTTTTTCCAGAATATTTGTAAATTGGCTCTATATTTGTTTTTAATAGAATTTGTCATATTTAAATTAAATAATTACGTAATATTATATTTTAATTACATATCGATTTCAGTTTTCACAAACAGTAATCACCATTATATGTAAAAATTAAAAAAAAAAAAATCATAAATAAAATATGGTTTCTATTTCACGAAATTGCTAAAAACCATTATATGTATATAAACCTAAAAACAACACATACAATATGATCTAAGTTCATGAAATGGATATCCATTTTGTGAAAACTACGATTACACAAAGTATGCGACATATACGCGTAATAATAATACACATGGCGAACGAGCGGATCGTGCAGTTTGCGTATTATATAATATACACTTGTGACACTTAAAAAAATGTATATATATATACGTAAACTAACCTATACATTTAACAAATTACACACACACATACACATATATAAAATATATATAAACTATAACATGTACATAAAACTACGCCCTTTCGCGAGTCTTTATACATATACGCGCGTATTATATTATTTTATCAAGTGCACTTGGTTTGTTTTATCCCACGCGATATAATATAATGTACTGGTGCTGCACGCACCACACTACACTCGTAATATATACGTCATGCACGAGCATAATAATACACGTACGCATGCTTTATATTACGCGTGTGTGCGCTCGTGGGAGTACTATATAAACGAACGGAAAGAATCTGCTGTACAGGGGTAGGTGCGTGTATATGTGAGCGAAAACATAATACGTAAATGTTGTGTACGAGGTGTGCACACACGTATTGCACATACCTACAACGAATCGGTCGGTGGAGGCAAGGGGGAAACGGGATAATAAGTCCACGCCTGCCTAACCTTTGCCGGTTATTTTTTTATTCAAATTTTTTTTTTTTTTTTGCTCCCTCTCCAGCAGGAACGGATTTCAACAAAAGAACCGCGCTATTGCTGCGGCGCGCGTCCGTTAAGAGGATGATGAAGTCAGCGGCGTAATCAAAATTTTTTCGAAGAGCGCACAGGGGAAGGCCGGACGAAGGTTAAATAGTTTGGCGTGGGAGCGAATCCGAAAACCAATCATGACGTTATATCTTATTGTTCTCAATTCTGTACAAGTACAACGCGTATACAAGTCAACAATTCATCTAATGCAACACTACTGTTTGAATAAACAAGTTAGGAAAGCCCATTCCGCAAGTGTGTTAAATTCCAGGTTACGTAAATGATAAACTATATAATTCTACTTGCAAAGGAATTAGTAATTTGTATAATATACGAGTATGTTTGCGTGTTCAAACCTAAATAAATCAATCATCTTAGTTTGCAAGTAAAGTATTCAGATTTTGGTACCCATCTATTTGTTCAATTAAGACTTGTGGTTAGTATAAACCCTAAAATATATTACTCATATTTTGATATTTTCAATATTAGAGTTACTATAAATTGCACTTAATATCTTTATACCAACAATCATATAAATATAATACGTATACTCGTAACGGTCGGATACATCAGCTAGGTAGTGATTTATGGTGTACTTAAGAAAAATTGAAAAAACCTAAAGCAATATACTGTATTGTAATTTGTTTTGTTTGGGCTCCGGCAAACGCGATCCAAAACCAAGTATGTTTGTTGAGTATTATTGTTTATCGTGCACAGCATTCTCTCTAGGTGACAGTCAACCTGAAACGGTTTGATGCGGACCGGTCATCTGTCGAAATACCTGCTTTAATCGTGTCAGAAATGCCTTTAGGACGGGCAACACGTGAATTCTGGTAAAATGTATACGGATTGCGAGAGTACGCATAAAGAAAGGCGCGCGCGTTCACGTGGTATACATCGGAAGAACGTTTCGCGTGGGCCTCGTGACCATTTGAAATGAGATCCCTAGAAAACCACCGCCTCCGGCCGGACCTGCAGCAGCCGTGGCGGCCGCTAATGATCCGACGAGGGACCCGGGAAAAGTGCGGCGACGGTCGGCAAAGAGTCGTATACATCTATACATATATATATATATATATTATAAATATGTAATACGTCGTCGCAGTCGTCATAATACTAATGAGAGCGGCGGCGCACGCGTCGCGCAACACGATTTTAATAAATCCGAAAATCCCGACTTTTTCTTTATTCAACATTGAGTACTATATAATACGTACGTGCACGCAATATAATATATATATAATACTAAACACGCATAATATATTATATTAAACATGTTCACCGGTTTTTCTTTTTTCGTTTTCCTTTTTTTTTTTTTTCTGTTGTTTCCACCCTCCTCTTGCCGCTCTAACCCCCGAACCCGCGGCCGACCGCCGAAACACAAGCGCACACGCACGGCGCTGACGGGTCACGTGCCGGCGACGTCACGAGCGGCGGGGCTATACATAACACGCGCGCGGACCGCGAGCGCGTTCGCGTCCCCGTACTACCCTCTCGCCGACACCGCCACTGAGGACAATGGGAAAAATATAATAAACACAACCGTCGTCGTAGTAGTCATCGTATAGCCGTCGTTGCCGCGGCCGGTGCTGCGGATAACGAGCTGCGAAGTTTGCGTTGTTTTTTTTCTATTTTTTTTTTTTCTCTCTATATTCAATTCTCCTGGAAAAAACGACGGCAGCATGGTATTATAGTATTATAGGTATACATGTAAACGGATCCCTGCGGAGAGTTGTGTGCAGGAGATGGTGGACGGTGGTACTCTGCAGCACCCCCACGCGTTCTCTCTTTTTCTCTCATTCTTTCTCTCGCACTTTCCGTCCTTCGTATTTATAACGACGGTAATACCCTACCCACTGCGGCGTGTACTGTACGTTATTGTATTGTTTTTGCTTTTGGGAAAGAAAAAAGGAAAAAAAAATTCGCACAAACGACCGACACCCGACGTTTTTATGGGCTGCCACCAACGGCGTCATTTGCGCTGCTTTTGCTGCTGCTTATACGTGTTACATACTAATAATTATTATCGTTGCGCGTCGTTATCGGTTGACTTTCGGTAAATATTATATTTTATACACAACGAGAGGAAAAAAAAACCGATTTTCGCGTAAAAAACAACCTTAACAATCATTTACGTCGTTTACGGGGTGGGAAATACACTGCGACAAAAGGGTAATATATTATTATTACGCACTAAAACATTTTTTTTCTCTTTTAGTCCCGATTGTAAATAAACGTTTTGAACGTTTCGCTGTCCACGATATTATATTATACGAGTACAACCAGTTAATGTACCACGCACGCGTTGTGTTTATAACTATAATTTATAAACGTCCGAATTATCGAGCGTACGCATTCGCACACTTTTAACACCGCACGCCGACCAACGTTTTGATTCTACTACAACAGTGGATTTATAGTTTTAAAAAATCATCGAATATTTGTTTGCACTAGATTGTGCATTTCACAGTTGATTTTCAACATTTATAACACTCATGTTCGTCATACCGCACAAAATCAAAGGGCCAACTCCAAGGGCTGTACCACAATAATATTGCGCTCATCTTATCTTTTTACTAGTAACACCATTGCTTTCCATGAATTATTAATGTTATTAATTTATCAGCTTTTCAACACACTACTTAAAAAAATTATTACATGGCTTCATAGCATAATACAATATATACTATATACGACAATAACTGAATTTGTTAATGATTTTTTTTCCGCAAAATTGTAATTTGTAGTTTTTATTTGTAACATTACCAATTTTATTGAAATATATATATATATTTGGAAAAACATTATTACCTACTAAAAAAATATATTTATAATTTGTGCATTGTTATTTTTGAACACTAATAATTTAATAATTCAGAATTCTATGTTAAGTATTAATAATGCTAAATAGTGTATTGTGCGTCCTTTAATGCCACCATAATGTGAAACAATTTCTAACGAAGCCTAATTTTAATGTCAATCCCAAGCCTATAAAATTGGGAAAAAAAATTCTTAAAAAAAGAACACCAATAATTTATGGAGTGTAATTGTATTGTGTTTTTTCATCATGTAAAATATAATAAAACCGGCGCAATCGTGTATAGTGCCTATCCAATAATCAATAAATAGTAAAGCATGCTTTCCTATGATGAACCATGAATAATTGTGACCGTTGCACCGAAAAAAAACCATTATTTCTTCCTAGTATTAGAAATTTCAAATGAATTTAAGTCCAAGAAAGATAATACGGCAATATTAATTGTTATTTCGTATGTTTTTTTGTGTTAAAAATAAAATTATTAGTATACTTTTTTTTTGCAAGCATGAAGTATACACCTAAAAGTATAAAAAGGAGAAATACGAGAGTGCATTGTAAAAGCAAAAAAATAATCCCCAAAATTTGAATGTGTATGCAAAATAAAATTACAAAATTATAGTTTTGTTGCCTAAGCCTAAATAATACCTACTTATACAAATTATAATCACCCTCTATTCCCCGTCCAATATATATATATATATATAACACAAATTTAATCGATTGTAAAGACATAATTCAATTAGGATTATTTTTTTGCGGAAATACGCGATCTGACAATAAGGAAATATAATATCACGAGATCAAGGTTATATATATTTTATTTTTATTATTTTTAAAAACTAGAACATATATTTGTATTTCGTTTTAAGAAGTGCATAGGTATATTATGTATTCTATCCATGAAATTTCTGCTGAAATAATTAACAATATCTACCTACCACGTCGATCTAAGTCTAATTTAACGACTACACGAATAATATTAAAGTATAGTATAATATAGTAAATTAGTAACTTATTCTTAAATTAGAAATATTATTATTATATAGTGTTTAAGACTTCACAGCGAAAACATTAATTTTAATTAATATAATGTTAATTTCACACCGAATTACCCCATATATTTACGTAAATTTGAATAATTTTTCCTGAGTTAACACATCATAAATTCAGAGCTTATGACCTAACTTAACCTAACCTATTCAAAATTTCAAACGATATATTAAGTATATAGCTTTGGTCCCACGTGAACTGCAACTATAAGAAAATTGTTATAAATTATATAATATTATTACGACGACTAGCCTGTATTGTATTTGTATAAAAAATAATCGATACCTATTGTATTTTATTGTTCTGGATGAAAATAAATAAAATATCTTTTCACAATGAGATATCACGCGTATTGGATCCCCGATAAATCGTCGTGTTCAATTTCAACGGTATATTAATTCGATTTTATTCACTATACTTTTACACAGATCCAACTGGAAAAGGGAACATTTCTGATTTCGCATTATCTCGCATGTACGTAATATATCACACACACACACACACACACACACACACACACACACACACACACATACAGATTCAATGTTTCTTTTTCCACGTTAAAACCCGGCCAACGAGGTACAGCGTCTGCCCACTACAGCCGAAGACGCAGCTATCGTATATATACAAATTGTATAATACACAATAGTGCCTGTATAACGTTAACTGTAACGTATATTATATGTGTACACTTTACACAACGAAATGCCAACAATAAACGTGGACGCGATACTATATATGGTTTACATATAATATATTTATATGTATATGAGAATATAGCGAGAAAAAGAGAATTTTCGACTGAACATAAACGAAATTCCGAACAATAAATTTTGCGCACGCATATTATGTGGTTCGAAAACACGTATTTTTCATCTCAAAACGTCTATTGGTCCATTATACATATTATTATATTATATTATATACATTACGTACACAATAAAACACGTATAAGATACACAGACACACAAACACATGATAATATGTGTATACACTATACGCCACTATACTTGAATATAAACCATACTCGCATACATAATATACAAATATATAAATGAGTATATGTATGTGTGTGTGTGTGTGTGTGTGTGTGTGTGTGTGTGTGTGTGTGTGTGTGTATGTGTGTGTGTGTATACAAACGACCGGATAGGATAGCCGTTGTTGTTATCCCATTGTTTCCGAACGAGTTTTCATCGCGAAGACCGCAAATCCGGATTGCTGCTTGGTGACCATATTTATTTTTTTTCCCGATTTTTTTTTTTCACCGTCTTTCCCCATCGCTCGAATCATTTCTCTCTACACACACAATAATATATATAAATATAATAATTTTTTTTTTTTTACGTTTTCACAAAACGGTAGTCTATTGTTTGAACCCGTTTTATCGGCGGCGTCAAACGGCTGTGTGTTGGAAAGCACAGTGCGGTCTGCGGAGTATAGGAGGAGACGGATACTACACCACAATATAAGACGTGAATACCGAAAAAAAAAATGAAACAATAATAAACCTTGTATATTATATATTTTATACATCGAACAACCTCGATTGAAACTGTGTCGATCATGCATTGCGAAAATAAATAGGTACCTATTCCAAATGTCTATATATCTTACCTAAACAAGATAACATTTTTTTAAAGCTCGTTTTCTCATACTATAATGTCTTTGGAAAAAATAAACAAAAATTCCAGATAATCATAAAATTATTTTCTAAGAATCCATTACAATTTTTTTTTTTAGTTATTTGAAGAAAAACTTATAGATAACCTTGTGTAAAAATGTTGAATCTTAATTATAAATATCAAAAACATTATGAATTTTCAACTACAAAATAACTTTCAAATGATCGCGATTTTGACATATTTCATAAAAATTTGAACTTTAGGCACTTAAAAAAAAAAAAATTATGACTTACGATAAATTTAGTTTTAAACTTTCAAGGTTTTTTGAACTATAAATTTTTTTTATCGATATTTAAAAAAAAAATACTTAGAAAATTGAAAATTTCAATTTTCTATAAATACGTCATAAAAAGTCAAAATACTTCGCAAACTTGACTGTGCTTATAAAACGCTAATATAAATATTAGGTGAATATTTCAAATATTTGCGGTTTTTTGTTTTTGAGTTATTAAGCAAAATAAAAAAAAATTATTTTGTTAAAGATTGGTTTTGCATAAAAATACCTGTTTTTCCGTAATTTTTTTATGGTTTTTCCTGACACTTTTGAAAACTACTGAAAATGTTTAATTTTGATAGACTTGGGTAGTATTCCGAATACTTTTTAAATACTTTTTTTTTAAAGTATTTATTACAGTATTTTGAATACTTTTTACAAGTATTCTAAATACAGTATTCCAAATATCTAATTTTTTTACGTTAAATCACTGAATTATCTCATTATTTTTGGATTTATGTATTAATACTCAATATTTATATATTTTAATTTTTTTCGTAATATTAAATGGTAATATAATATTATTTTATTTTCTGCCATTCTTATACACTATATGGTCTATACGGTGAGACAGTAATGTTATTTCCAATTTTGTAGCAACAAGCCATCGATGAAATAAAATAAGAATATAAGATATTTCGGCAACTGGTATAATATTATGATATACGACATACGTGTAGTTATAATGTACCAATAATTATAAGAACAAAATGTATACAGCGGCTATATCTATAATTTAGGTACATTGGAAATAACTTGATAACAATATTTATAATGATATTTTATACGTAATACGTTGTCTAAATCAAGTTATATAATCATTGTTGTGAAACAAACCCCGTCAACCCAACATATTATAGGATTCCAAGAAATTAAATGAGAATAGCTGACAATATTAATGTAATCCATCTAAAATTAACAGCCCATAAGTGCTATGAATTTTTTTACCTGTGACGCTTCACGTGGAGCAAACAATTTTTATTTTAATGATTGTTACGATATTTTCTATCGATTGTTTATTTATTTTTATATGAAAACGAAGTTTAAAGTATGACATTAATTTTATATCGATATTTAAAATTCGATAGTAGTCAGTAGGCATCATAGTATCATACGCAAAACGAATAACGTAATTTTCCGTCAAATATAATTTGTAGATTGAGTCGATTTAGACATGGGTACGTCGTCCGTATCGAATGTTACACTGGTTAACTGTTACCTAATATTCCATACAATATGGACGAAATTGATCAATCTGCTGATCAATTTACAAAAAAAATCAATTTAAAAAAAAAAAATATTCCAAAAGTATTTGGAATACTTTTTGCAAAGTATTCCAAATACTTTGGGAATACTATCATCATAAAGTATTCAAATATGTATTTTGAATACTTTTTTCTTAATTATTCGGAATATGTATTCGAAATACTTTTAAAAATTATTTTACCCAAGTCTGAATTTTGACAACCAAAGTATCAACAATATTCACTTTACTTTCAGAAAAGTTGCTGTGCGAGAAAATGGAAGCATTTTTACTACTCCAAAACGTGATGACGGACACAAAATTATAAAATAAAATAAAAACACCTACATCATTATAAAATTAATATAATATTATTTATCACTCCGTTCAGAAACTAAAATAAAAAATAATAAAACTGATATACTTACTATAATAAACGTGTAAATTCTTAACGCTTTTCACATGCGCAGTATACAGCATAAATAGTCATATGGACGTGCGTATTTATAAGACCAATATGTATACATGCGCGCGTTCTTGCAAGATGTACATATATTTTGCAGTGATATAACTTAAACGTGAAACTTGTTCGCGGCAAAATTGTACCGTGAAACGTCGAACCCGATTGATTTCGTGTTAAGGTCGCGGGTGTCGCCTTCAGTGCGCGATGGAGAATGTTGAAAACCTTCGGAATGCTTTAACGCGAATTCAAATATTATAATATATTAATATATATATATATTATATTCACCACCCTTATAGCGCAGCACTCGTTCTCCATGCGTGATGTTTAAATAAAATGTGTGTGTATTATAATATTATATTATTATACATGTATTATACTATTGGTAAACGTCAGTTCCCGAAAAGGATAACAGTTTGAAATAATATATCCATGTACAATAGTTTGTAATTGTAATTTATATTGTATATTTATATGCAAATATATTATTTTGTACAATACGATTATTATACGTATAGATATAAGTGCGAGATAGTGTTCTACACATACGTGGCTAAACATTTCTAAAGTCAATCCATTGTACATATTACAAGTATACATTAATTATTATAAATCAGAATCTTTTGGACGTCAAAAGTTATGAATATATATATATATATATATTCGAAATTTATTCCATGATTACACGCGTAGGTGACGCACATAGTGATGGAATTATGTTTTTTAAAATGTGATTTTGAAGTGGAAGGTATATAGTATTACTTATTATTCTTGAACTGAAAATGTGGCCGATTATCATGATAGCAGTACATATTAATGATAATTGAAAACGACTTGATTTGTTTTGCGTTCAACGAAGTACAAACGTTTTGTAGCCAGGTGACATTCAGAATAACATGCATAACAAGTCCTATGGGGTAAACTATTGTAACTACATGCATATTGCAGCAACAACAGTTTTGAAAAATAAATTATAATATATTAAAAGGTAATTAATAGGCAGATATTTATTATTACTCTTTTCTATTTGTATGGTCGGAGTAACGAAGTAAAAAGTAAAGAGTAAAAACTATCATTTTCAAAAAAAATGTATACTCAGTTAAAAGTATAACCATCCATATTAAGTCGACACGTCGTTAACCGCGATTAAAAAAAAAAAAAAAAAAACAATTTTTTTCGAGTTAACACTTTTGTCTGTTGTTAAAACAATGTCAAAATAGTATTGATGGTTGATAACGCCGTATGACATTCAATAAAATATTGAAGTAATGTGGTTTCAACCCCCTTGCATTGGACTCTTAATAGAAAATGTTATTTAAATTAAAATGGATGGTTAAGTTAAACTTAAGTCAAAACATTTAATATTTATACCATTATAATATATATAATGATATATCTATAAAGACTAAACGCTATAAAGACCAGTTTCACACACACGGTGTACTGCAAACCCGGCTTAATAGTTTGAATTCAGAATATAATATAAAACATTTTTAGTATTTTTCGAGAAAATTTTGGTCTTAACAAAAAACTAAAAAGTATGTAAACGTCAAGTGTGGGTATTATTGTTGTAGAATATAATTTTTTTCTATGTATTTATGTCTTGTAAAAATGTTTATTTATTAAAAATGAATTAATTTTTTCGAACATTTTTGTTGACCTAATATTTGCTGTTCTACCATTGCCATTTTTTTTACTCAAGTGCAATTCAACTAAACTAAGCTCAATTCGATCTTATTCACCAGTTGTACTCGGCCACATATTATATAGTTGTGAAACGTGAAAATATTATACTAAAAAGAAGAAAAAAATGTGAATTATTATATTCGTCAAAATGAAATATCAAATCGATAAACCGGCTTGTACAATATCAATTCACAGATATGATAGCAGGAACGTATAGGTAGGTCCAAAATGTAAAAATCTATAATATACTTAATATCGTTGGTGTTTTTATGCTGTCGATGACTCGGCGTTAGATTGCAGGTTAGAGAGACGTAAAATAGTAAGGCGAGAACCGCTGCTGCAACAGTATACGAAATTGTGATGCAGACAGCGTGTGTATCTAGGTGCGGCGTATTGCGATTTTGAAGTCTACGTAATGACGTAACACCTCAATTTTAATCGGTAATTCGATTTGTGCGTATATATATATATATTTAAAGAAGTAGAAATGAACGTTCGTGCCGCTCGTATAGGTAGGTACACATTTATATATTTTAATGTAGTATATCTATATTGCACGCTCGTTTGAATCGTCGTCGGTGCTTCTCGTGTCGTGACGTTTTTATTTCCTTCCCGCCGCTGATCCCGCGGAGCAGAGTTAATTTCGTACCGCGCATTACGTATCCGTCGGCGGCTTCTTTATACGGAATATTCCGCCGCGGGGGGTTCACGGATAAGACACACATACATACATGCACACACTAAAAACCGAAAACAATGTAGAGACCAAACGAAATGAAAATATAATATCATTTTGCCCGGGCGGGGAAAAATTGCCCCGAAAAATAAGACCGTTTTACGGTGCGACAAAAAAAAGATAGAAAAAAAAACAGCACACGCACCGCTCACACTACCGTGCGACATAAACATACAATATACATATACACGCATATTATGTACACGACGAATGTATATATTATAATTTAAGCGTACGTGTGTGTGTAACTCGATCTCGACCGCAATTAGGTATATGTATACCGAGTGCGTTTCTCACCACTATACAATGCATATTATAATTTTGAAATATACACTTATAATAATATTATACATGTATGTTTTTTTTTTTTTTTCGTCGTAGTAAAACCGTGCGCGAGGTGCACACCGTGGGTACGGATGGCGTGTGTGTGAATATTATGATATTATACGCATAGGATAAGACCGCGCGAGCATATTATGATATATAATATCTGGCGCGTTATCACGTGCCGGGCGCTATCGAATCAACTTCACGTCGCGTCGTGAAAAACGATTATTATTATTTCGTCGTAGGTAAGTTGCAGCATCACGCGTAGTTATCATTATCGTCGTCGTGTCCGCACGGGGTGCTCCGCATACGAGCTCGCATTATTAATAATAATATACGTACAGTGTATTCAGTCTGATCCGTTGCCGCGGAGTGTACGTATGGTGCGCTGCGACACGATTACGATCTGTGCGTTTATACGTGATTTCGACCTGATGGGAGACTGCAGAGAAGAAGCGCAAACGCACGTAATATATTATTAAGACCGTGCCGCGTATACACGTACGTAGGTGTACAGAGTATAATAATAATTGTAATATACGTTAAAAGCGCTCGTTAGGTGCCGAAATGAAGGTTTTACAGCTGCGGCGGCGGCGTGCGCCGAAAAATCAAGAGGAGACCGCGTGAGTTTCTATTTTTGATACGACTTAATTGGGAACCGTCGCCGCAGCCGCCAAAGTCGGCTTTTTGTACACGACGCGGGACGACGTGCGCGATATCTCGCGAGAGAAATAAATCACAAGTATACAAGAAAAAATAGAAAAAATAAAGGAAAAATAAAACGTTTCATTTTTTTTTTTTTGTTTTTTGTTAAAGAAAACAATGCCATTAGGTACCGCGTGCGGACGGTTTCCTCGGGGAAAGAAGGGCGAAAAGCGCGGTGCGTATTTGTTGACTCTGCGGCGGTGAGCGTCTTTGTATAAAGTACTCGTCGGTCGTGTCAGGACTCAGGACCCGCGTAAACATGCGGCGGTGGCATGCGTATAACGAGCGGGTGTGTGTATGGTGCACATCGAACGCGCGTCCTTAAAAATCCGTCTAATTTGACGTGCGCTCGTGTAACCGGATACCCGCAGATGTTCGCCGCCGCCGGTAATGCGAAAAAACATAATAATAATAAACAAACCCCGAGGGAAAAAAAAAACAATTCTTCGTATGAGTGCACGCAGAAGCGGAGACAGAAATTCGAAAAAGCGGCTCGATCGACGGTCATTGAATCTATTAACTGCAACGTTGATATCTACAATTTACAATATTGTACTATTTAATTACGCAAAAATAGTATTCCAGATTAAATGCAATTCGCGGTACAAATTAAACATTCAAAATGTTATGCTTATGAGACGCGTAAACGTAGTATATATACGAGTATATTATATTATATTGTAGTAAACCAGCGGCGTGAACTGCAGGTGGAGAGATCATATATCGTATAAATTATAAATATTATCAGTGATCTGGTTTAACGTTGTAATATTGCTATATTGTTGTGTAGTATAATTCGGAAACTTTTTTACATGCAAACGTATACAAGTTGAATAAAATTAAATGTTTTTACACGACAATCGACGATAAATAGTACGTATTTTAAATAAACACTGCATAAACGAATACAGATGATATATACTTATAATATACAATATACAATATACGTCAATATAGGATAAGAATTATTATTTATTAGTGTATTTTATTTTCAATTACAATAACAATTCAGGCAGGATTCATCCATTCATCCCACAGACCTATCGTTTTCACAAAAATAATAAAATACTACCCACCCGATGGGCTCTATGGCTGTTTGTTAAACTTTTCATAATCTATACGATATGCTTTCAAAACAGATCATAAATTCCAACTATAAATGAATATATGTATATAAATATTGTATAAATGACGTTGGTTGATCATCCATAATATGAAATATAAGTTTTTCAATTGCTTCTCATCAAAACGTAATGCAATATTCTGGATAAAACATAATATAATTGAAAAACTTTTCATTGAAATAGTTTATGCTAAACTTGTTTAAAGCTTTAATGGACGAAACGCATTGAAATATAATTTATATATGCACTTTAACATAAAGGCATATAATAAACAAATAAATTATATTAAAAATAATTTGCAGATGAAATGAAAAAAAGAACGGGTGGGCCTCGCTTTGCTGTACAGTTAGGGGTGGAGTGCACCTCGTTTATAGGATAGGTCATTATTACAATGGATTTGTTAAATTTAGTTACAATTAGTATAACTTATAATTAATCCTTTAATATATTTTCAAGAATTTTCAGATGGCCATATTTTTTTAAAAAAAAACTTACAAAAATCGAAAATTTAAGTTATCTATAAATAAGTCAAAATATGTCAAAATACTTTGAAAACGTAAGTTTGTATAGAAAATGCCAATATAAAGATTTGATGAAAATTTCAAGTAGTTACAGTTTTTCGTTTTTGAGTTAGTGCAAATTTCAAAAACCGATATCATTTGTCAGTCTAGAATATTATACATTATATTATATTTTACATGTAATTTTATATCAATATTCGATGTTCAAACGCTTATAAAAAAAAAATTATGCCCATAGATTTTAATAATTTTTGAATGACAATAAAAACTACTTCTGTGAAATTTTCTATTAAATTTTCAAGTATTTTATATTGGTCAATTTTTTTTATCACCGATTATAAAAAAAAAATGTAAAAAATTTAAATTTTTTAAATGCCTATAATAGCTTAAAAATCTATATAATATTTTGAAAAAAATATAATATAGAGGAAATTCCTATCTTAACAGCTGGTAAAAATTTCAAGTTTATGCAACTTATACTTTTTGAATTATAAAAGATATTTCAAATCGTTTAGCAATAAATCGCTATTTTATGCAATTTCGTAAAAATTTAAATTTCAAACGGTCATAAAATTTTTTCCTTTTGGTGCGGTAGAAAAATTTATAAAGATTTTTGAAGAGTAGCTTATGGATAACCTAGTGTTAAAATTTTAAACCTTAAGTAAGAACAGAATAAATTTTATCAATTTTTATCTACAAAATAACTTGCAAATTATAGTGATTTTGGCACATTTTATAGAAATTTGAGCTTTATGGGCTTATAAAAAAAATTTGAGTGAAACAATCTCCGATATTTTTTAGTGACGATAAGTTAAGCTTATTATAAACCTTTTATTAAATTTTCGAGAGTTTTCGGCTAGCCAATTAAATTTTATAGATGTTTAAAAAAAAAAATTTACTAAAATCGAAAATTTAAATTGTTGTTGCGGTTTTTTGTTTTTGAGTTAGAGCATTTTAAAAAAATGTTTTTTGTAAAAACGTAAATTTGCGTAAAATTTCCAGTTTTTTCGTAATTTTTTTATCGTTTTTTTCGATTTTTTCAAAAAGTATTAAAAAAATTTAATTTTTGACTTACCCAAGTACTATCTACATTCACTTTCCTTTCAGAAAAGTTGCTGTTTAAGAAAATCGAAGCATTTTTACTGCCCCAAAACGTGATGACAGACACAAAAAAAAAAAAAACACACATCATTGTAAAATCAATAGATTCCATCACTCCGTTCAGAATCTAAAAATGAATACACGTACATTGCGTTTTATGTAATTTATATTTATTATATTTATCTAGTTTTTCTAAAGATACTATAACGTGATTATAATAGTTATTTATAAGGGGCCAAAATTTAATAATTATCCTAATTCTTAGTATATGTGTTGGAAACTTGAGTGCTCACGTTGATAACATATTATAGATATAATATCCGTAACCCGTGTACACTTTTAATATAAGGAAATGATTTTTACATCAACTTCCCATTGACTTATCGTACACAAAATATTAGAGCTTTAAAAAGAGAAACAATTATACCGTTAGTAGACTACACATGTATGTATATAAAGTTTATATATCTGTTTTATCTGTAATTTATGTATTAAATATTTTTCTCATACTTAAAAAAATACTCAAAAATGTATTTATACGTTCGTGATTTTCCGCACGAGTTCGTGACAATTCCATGAACCACTAATTATATAAATAATATGTGTATACCAGAAAAAGTTGTGTTCGTGTAATAATATAATGAAATACTTAACGATATTATACATTCCAAGAAAGTCTTTATAATGAAAACAAATATGAATAAATGTTAAGTGGTATACGGTTTTATTCGTATGACGATAAGTCACCAAAGTCTACAAGTACAAAACATAATGAATAAGGAACATTAAAATTTAAACTCTAGAATAATTAGAAATACACATTTCGCATACTTAGAGTACAAAAACATTATGTACCGATTTGTGGTCTAAATATACGATTCAATTAGTTTAAAATATTTTTATATACAATTTATTACCATCACGCACCTAGTTTTCATTGAAGCTTAAATGCAATTAGCTTTTAATATCGCATCCTACAATATGCAGTACAAATTGATTTCACAACGTATTTATTATATTTATTATATATCTATTATCTATTTATTATATATATTTATTATTTATTGGCAAACAATTATTATTTGATATATTTTTAACAAATTCAGATCTTGAAATATTTTAATTTTATGACAACTATTTGTTGTTGGCTTATATGCAAAAATAAAAATGTTTTTCAATTGTTATTTTTTTCATATTAATTATTTTTATTTATCTCTATTTATTAACGTTTATTATTGCTCGAGACACAATTTACCTAGCACGCAAAGTTTTTCGAACTCAATTTACCTCGAACGTTAAAGTTTTTCAGACTCGATCTACCTACCTCCAATATTTACCCAATTATTTGGGACTCAGTTTACCAATTCCTGTTTAGTTTATGACGCTACAATAAATATAAATGTTAAAAACGCAATTTTCTAAAAAGCGATAAAACGGATTATGTTTTAATCAATAAAATAGCCTTATTATTATACTTGTATTCATTTGTTTAACTATTACGATTGATCAAATAAATCTCGGTGAATAATACACTTTTTTACCAGTTAGACCCAAGGTTAAACCTCACTAAATATATGCAGAGCTTTGTCGTATTTTATAAAATTTATAATGATGTTTTAAAAGTTCCAACAATAGCCAATAAACAATAGTTATATACTATTGAATTATCTACGATAAATTTCGATACGTTCGCAATGACACGTATGAATGTATGATAATAATTGATCCTCACTCGAACATTCACAATTAAATAATTTAAACAAACGACGCTATAAAACATAATTAATATTCATGTACATATGCAGCCTACAAGCAGAGCGCAATATCCAACAACGTAGTTCTTCAAATTGAGTAGGAATCTTTCGCCGGAACACTTACCCAGTTATTATCCACCATCAACAGTAGTTATGTTCATAGCGATTTTTGACTATGGACATGGTTTTTCTTGTTAAAAATATTCGTTTTATTTTTACTCGCATCCAAGCTCACGTGCGTGTCGATTTTAGTCAGAATTTCAAGAGTACATAATGAATATATACTCAGAAATTCATAACATGAGAAAAGTTTCCATTGAAACCGTGTAAAAAACTTACGAGTACAGCACGTGTACGTTTACCTACTCGTATACGCACGATCCAGCAGGAGAGGTAACTACAGGAGGTTCTTGACATTATGTCCGGGCGCCATTATTGAATATAAGGGGCACGTGTGTCGATGGTTGTTCAGGTTTATTTAACAATTTAAATGCATATAAAAACAATATAGTTGACTGTTATGACACAAATGATAATCGAAAATAGCGATTTTCTCTAGCTGGGACACACAATTTCAAGAGCTGGCAGTGTATGCGAAAGTATACGTTTCATGAATTATGGTTATTTATTACATTGGTGAATAATATGTATATAATACCCAAGAAAACCGTGTAGGTTATACCAACGACATAATAATATGACAGTAAAGTTTATTCAAAATAAGTTTACTCGGCTTGAAAAAAATTCGACAAGAAAAACCGAACTTCGTTAAAACATATTATAGTGCGAAATAGTTGTTCGCACCTATTCACCATTATTTCAATATTGTATAAGAAAACTTTACTACATTGAAGCAGCTATAATATATAGATACTCATCATTTAATCTACAAAAGTCGTACAGCTTTAAATTACGTAGTCGACAATAATACAAATATTAGGTATTATGCACGCAGATTCGGCGCTAGTGAGTGGGCAAGGTTTCACGCGTTACCTTACCAAAATCATACACTTAGAAAAAATAATAAAGTATTTTATACGCTTGTGAAGTTAGCCCCCCCCCACCAAAGCCATATTATGTTACAAAACATATTATGCTTACAAATTGATAAATACACTTATAACGCGTGTAGTTCATAATATTTATAGTGAATATATGTTTAGGTACACGTATGTTGAAAGTCTGTCAAGATGTAGGTACTTACAATAAACACGGTTCCGGTATACTTTACAACGGCGAGTATTTTAAATGTTATTACATTTTTAAGTATAAAATTATAAAACGGTTCACTTATTCACGGGTAAAACTTTTAATCCGATTGAATTGGGAAAACGGGACAATTGAAAATCGAAACATTCGAAACAAAGGCGGCAATGTGTATAAAATAATGAATAGATCAAATATGGAAACATTAACTGTATCCATAACCAGTGGCGACGCGTTAAGGTAGAAAATGAAGCAATTACCTAACGAAAAATATCAGATAATTTAATTTAAAAAAATAGTTGTTTATTATATGTTACCACTAAACTACCTACATAAATATTTTATTTCTTTATGATTTTATAAATAAAATGTTGTTTACTCTATTTCGTCTTTACAGTGTCTTGTGTGAGTAACAAGTATGACTAATATATAATATATTATGTACAATTTATTTATTTATCTTATCTATTCCGTAATCACTGTTTTGCTGTCGCCATCGAATCAATCGAGAGATATTGAATTGTGTCAGTGTCACTATTAATGACGAGCGTATGGCATGGTAAACGGGGGACGTAGTGGGGTGTTACCAAAATTATATGTATGGAAGAAACATGTCTCAAATTCTCAACGTAATATTTTAATAATTTAATTGCATTCCGACTGTGGTTTAGGGCCTTATACACATGTATAATTTTTATTATAATATAGGTACATTTAAAACGTAATATGTCAAATATTATTGATGGTATTTTAAATGATGGTCTTAATTATTTTTCGTATGAAGAAAAATGCAACTTGAAAGGTAAACGATATCATTAAAATATAAAGAAGCAAAAATTTTAAGAAAATTTCAAGTGTCTTGGTATTTAAAATTTAACTGGTTAGCGGGAAGCGTTGAAAGAAAGAAATTATACTATTACATATTATTATGTATCTTGTACAGAGGAAAGAATGAGTGGAGTATAAAATATAACATTCCTAAAATTAAAAACTAAGTTCGTAAAGCTGAAAAACAACAAATTTCAAAAAAGCATCTAACCAATAAGGAAAGTTTTTATGTGCTGGCCACTGGGTAAAAATAGGATTGAATATTCAATATCTGAAAGTCGTCGGTTAACTGCAATTAATCATAATTCATTATAAACAGGTGGACATAAACAGAAAGATATTAGCTTGTTTAATCGATGTAGTTTGTTTTTAGGGAAACAAGAATTAGCATTCCGCGGACATCGCGAGAATGAAGGTTCTTTAAATCTATAGTCGTTTTATGTCATTTACTTTTCTTATGATGATCTAATTTTTAAAGAAAATGTATACAGCACCATTTCTTTAGTTGTCTAACCTATAACTTATTAGCGATAGAAAACCTAAAAGAGAAGAAATTAATAAATCCCATTATGGTTTGAAGATCAGTTCTAAAATGTGAACCATTGGTTGGCTTATGACTTAAGCTTTGTAATTATTTACATTAAAACATCATAATATTATGTGAAATATCACAAGACATTAGTATACCTTCTGAGAATAAAACTAATATACATTTTATGTTAATAATATATATTTCGCTGTTTTGGACATCGTAACAATGTAAACTTATTAAAACTTATGTAATGCATGCAATGTAATATTTCACGTGAACAAAAAAAAAAGAAAAGATTTCTCACTGGACCGCGCAAATCTTTGAACCACCTCTGACCACGTACGCACGGGGCGGATAGGGGTAGCGGTATATTAACGCCAAGTACAGTTTTCCAATATATACTATATCAGTGGTGAACGTAGGGGGAGGTTTTAGGTGTTTAAACCCTTACCAAAATATCGGGAACGAAAAATAATACAAAGTACCAAATCGTCCAAAACGTATTGATATTATTTTATAATGTAAATTGTAATAATCAATTAATACATATGTGTATAATACACTGTGTAAGTATCTAAAATAAAAATAAATACAGTATGAGTAGTATGATATTTATGAACATTCTACAGTTTTTCAAACCCTCCCCCCCCCGAAATTTTTTTTCCTGCGTTCGCCCCTGTATACCATATTATTATATTACACACTCTGCGTACACACTTATTACATATAATGTATTACATGTACTCGAGCAAATATTTATATATATATATATATATATATACGTATATTATAGTTTATATAGACCGCGGTGAAAGGCTATTCATTTTATCCCTCTCTCCGGCGGCATGCACTCCTCCGCTCGTTTAAACACGCACGCGAACGTACACGTGACAGCATATGGCAAATATCAATTTATCGAACCGTACGGTTTTTCGCGGTCGGACGAACACTGCGTTCGCGTATATTTCATGAATTATCGCCGCCGCCGCCGCCGTGGCTATTTATACACGTACATAAATATAAAATCGTAATAATAATAATAATACCAGTACTATAATGTCGAGTACGCGAACGGTGGCGTACCAATAACGAGCAGCGGTCGACGTGATGATCGGCTGCTGCGGGTGTACGGTGGTCGATCGGTGCGCGCGCCCTTTCCTCCACGTCGAGGGATCAGCGCGCGTGCTCGACGACGACGCCCGGACGGCCACCGTATGGTTTTTATTTTCGTCCTCCGCCCCTCCCCCATCCCCACCCCGCCACCGTCACCGGAATAATTTTCTCCGGGTCCTTTTCAACCTTCCCCTCCCCCCTCCCCCTATCCACGTCAACGTTATTTTCTATAACGCGTAACATAAAATATACACTGCCATAACATATAATATTTCGCGCAACATGTATCGTAAACAATTTCTTTAATAATTAGTATTGTTATTATCATTTTGCACTGCATTGTGTGTTTCGATTTATGCGACACCGGTCATAACCATACAGCCATACAGAATTGTACACAAATACTGTACATAATATAGTAAATACAAGATAAACATAATACAGTAATAGTTATTTATTTATATATTTATTCATTTACGTAATGTAAAAACAGATAATAATTATATTCATAATATTTGTATAACATCAAATAAGATACTATATAAGCTGTTTAATACCGATATTATTATTATTATGTAATTTGCGATTGTTATTTTAAACTGCGATAAAATACAAATCGGCCGTCTCGATCGGACCGGCTCACTGTTATCGTAGTATATTCATAACGTTGAAGCAGCAATATGCTCCTTTTCATTTAATTGTATATTCATAACTTAATTAAATTAAATTCATTGTAATTCCAATATATTGTTTTAAATGTTATTTTTTATACCAAAGGTACGAATTTAAATACCTAAATAAATAAGTACTTGGTGCTCGTTAATTAAATAAAACTCGCCTAGTGCCGACAACATAAGCTTAAGATCGTATTAAAATGATGGAATATATTAATTTACAATGACTTATTAAATTTAATAATAATTTAGAAGTGATGACAATTAAATAGTAATAATAATAATTAATAACCATAACAGTAAAACACATTATGATTGATGGGTCCTTGTGGTTAGAAAGTTAGAAGGTTCATATTAATTTTAATTTTCAGTAAATCACATTTAAAGTACCTACTGCAATGGGTGTAAAGTCAATGATAAAAGAAAAAGTGCAAGACACAATAGTGTTCTGTTAAGTTGATAATTTTTTATTTTTATTTATTAGTTTATCGCTTTAAAATAATCTGATTGAGTAGTTTTCGTTTTAAGTTCTCGTTAAAATGAAATAAATTGTCGCTGGATAATATTCTGCAGCTATGACAGCAATCTTTTAATCAATTTTCGTCGAATTATTTTTATTATTTAATATAAAATCTTAATTTGTACAGGCACTTGAGAATAAAAGTGAATCGTTTTTTTTTTTCATATTGAAAACGTTAAATTGCTATACACTTAAAATAAAAACGCACTTCAACATTATTAATACAACAATAATTATAAAATTCCATGGTAAAATGATTTTTTATTAAATAAATCTTTTTAACCGTGATATTTTATTTGTATTATTTTATAGTATACCTGGTTTCTAAAACAACTTTTAAACTATTATACATATAATATATATATCTATATATTATACCTATATGTATTCAGATACTATACTCACTCAGGCACTCACCAGCGCTGATCAGTAATTATTGTATTGCCAAATTACCAAATTGACCTTTTGGGCAAATGTATTATGACGTATAGATGCACTAAGAAAGGAATTTACGAAAATCAAATTTTTAAATAATCATAAGAGTTTTTGGCTCTTTTGCATACGTACATATATTTTTTTCATCTTTTGATTACCCGTATAGGAAGTATTTTATTTATTTTTAACATGTTGATTTTAATAATAACCAATGGAGGTATTTGTTAATTAATGTAATAAACTTAAAAGTTTTAAACTTTTATAGCTTTTTAGAAGTCTAGGATAATATTATTTTTATGATTTAACTTTTTTTAACCTTAATATATTTTTTTTCATCGAAATATTAATTGCTTTTAATTTGGTAATATATCCCGGGACCGAGCAACTCAACAATTTATAAAATAGTTTTTGAAATATAGAATTTTTCAACATATACATTATCTATAACAATCACTAAAAAACGTACTGTCGACAACTACATAGACTACCTTATTGATATCATCACACTTATAACTTTGCGGATACGTCCTATAATTCATTTAACCAAAATGTTTCGGTGTGGGAACGCTGTTTATCATTTTACCGACGCTAATGTAGTAATGAACTTATGACACCGCAGTATAATAATATAACGTAAATATTCCTAGACCCATACATGCAGGTACAATGTTTTTATCGTAAATGGTTTCGCAAGCACTTATATAATATTATATTGTACGCATAAAATATGTCCTGTCTTTTATAGGTCGTAAAACACATTAAACGTTTACAAATTATATTTTTCTGTGCGTACATTATGTATTTAGTGTGGTGGTGGTGGTGTGTGTGTGTGTGTGTGTCTGTGTCTGTGTGTGGGTAGTGTTGGAACGAGAGTTTCAGAAGAGTACGATTCTTTTCTAATGAGACGATATATTATTATATTTGATTGTTTAGCATTCCGTTTTTTCATTCGGGAAAACGAGAAATAAAACACACGTTTTTGGTAATTTTATCCTATATAATCTTTTGTGAGAAACGAATATTATTTATCATTTATGACACATCGTAATAATTAATATTTTATTGTACTATTATGTTATTTATATACATCACCAAAACGCATAACTTACGTGCAGTTTATAGTGTTTAAAAGTTTTCTTGCGCGGGATACGATTGAAAGGATTGCGTCGTATTGTTTCTGGAAGACATTATAACATATTATATTATACGCTATACGATACCAAACGATTTGTGAATCAAACTGAAAAAGATACAAATTGAAAATTATTTTTAAACAAAATTTATTACATTATTATTATACTGTAAGTTTACGTATAGGTATAAATAAAGTTTAGAAAAATAACGAGGTAATATACCTGTTTACATCGAACATCAGTCTCCCGAGTCGTATAAAATATATATTAATATCAGTGGCGCCGAATTCTTACTTAAGGTGGTGCATTTGCACCACCTAAAATTGTATTGAAAATATATTGAAATAATTTGTAATAAATTGAACATGTATTTGAAGAAATATTCAAAGAATCAAATTATTTTATAAGTTCAAATTTACAATTGATACTTATTTTAGTGCACTTAATGCTGCAATAATGGCTATGGAAAACCGATTCAACTCAATAGCATAAAATCTTGATGTTGAACCTATGAGGGTAGTAATATTTTTGAAGGTGTCAAGGAAATGGTGGGTGGGTGGGTGGTTAAAATTTGTGTCTGCACCGCCTGCAGCTAAAAAGTAGTTCGGCGCCACTGATTAATATATAGTAAAATAGTATAACGTTGATAAACAATGATATAATTTACATTTTCGCGTTCATCTATTCGTAAAACAATATTAAATGATGTATTATTTTTTATCGGAAATGGCTTCAGTTTTTACAAATTTACCTTACAGAAGATAGAAAACTAATGATACGTATACTATACAACCATATATAGGTGGTATAGGTACTAAGGTACCTACTACAGTATTTACAGCAAGTATAACGCACGATGTTTGATTTAATACAATAAAACCTATTATAGGTAGGTACTCATTTAGTTGTTATTATACTTGATTCATTTACTATATTGATTATATATACACTGCGATTGCATGTGAAAATTACTACTTGTTTGAGTAATGAAATTTAATAAATTTATACTATGATACCTATTTTGATAACACAAGATTGTACCACAATAATATATTGACTGAGTTCACATTTTGTTTGTATACCGTATGTATATATATATATATATATCATATTGTAACAATATATAAAATTTTATAATATTATTATAAAATACTATTACTTTTACGGGTTTTATCGCAGAATTTCCGTTTTTATTCTTTTTAGTCTGTGACGTGCGCACACACAATATATTATTCTGCGAGTGGGTGTGTGCATATATAGGTATATTACGACGTTTACTCGTAGGTGGTAACTGGTAAGGTAATATTTTACACACAATGGCAAAATTAATAAAATAATATCACATTGCCGTAGAGTGTTTGATTTTGGCGCACTGATTTCACATCCGCAAAACGCTATCGTGTGATACTACTGCCCATGATTAAAATATTACATAATTGGATTTCGAAAATATTTGTACCTGTAACTTTTTGTTCGTGTTTTGTTAATTATAGGCAGGTTTTAAATTAGTTTCCTGCAAAAACGAAATTAATAAACCAAAATATCAAATATTAACCAATCATATCAATCATTATATAAAAACATCTTGATAATAGGTAGTATATATTGATAGATTATTAAACCTATAGTTTAATAAAGTATAGTAGTGTTCTTGAGCTCAAGGACTATCCGACCAAACCAAATTAAAAAGTATTTAGCAAATAACGGTTGTAATTAGTATTATGTTATGTCTATTGTAGATACATGGTAAATACTAGTTAAAGAGTATAAAATATTTTTAATTTTCAGTGGATCCCACAATTACACGTAAAGTAGTATGCGGTGGGTGAAGCGTAATCATCTATTAGGTCCCAATACTGTTTTTGATCGCTCTAAAATAATCCGATTTAATCATTTTCTTTTAAAGTTTTTTTTAAAATGAAATACTTGCTTTTAATTATTTCTCTTTGAATTACTGCTTCACAAAACGTTTAAATATAAACACTCAACTCCCACTTCAGAATAAAAAAATCAATTCTTTTATAAACTGAAAACTTTAAATTGTTATTTACTTAAAATGAAAACGTATTCTTACGTTATGAAGAACACAATTATTATAAAATGCAATTGTAAAATGATTTTAATTTATTTTTAATTTATAAATAAATATTTTTATCAACAATATTATGTTTGTCCAAATATAAACTTCGTTTTTAAAAATAATTATTTTTATATTTTTTGGAGTATCGATTTGATTAACATTCACTGCCTAACAGTTGTTTAAAAACTCAAAACATTATTATAAATTATAATATCGAAATTGATAATTGTTTGTATACGCTATGTCATGCATATAATTTTTATTTCATCATTCCATAAATAGTACAACTTTCTTGGTGTTTGCTGATCATGCCTAACGATTTAAAATAATTATCTGATGATTATTTTTTAGGCTTATAATTGAATCACCTAATTCCTGATATTAATATCTAGTGCATACATATTTTTGACGAAGATGAGTCAAGTTCTCTTTAAAGTTTTACATATTTTCCAAATGTGTAAAATGACATGATTATGGTAAAAACTTGATAACAAATTTTTATGATTCCAACCAAAAATCGGACCATTTCCAATTCTTATTGAAGTACTCAAATACTTATACTAATTAATACAATTTTATTAAATTTCTCTTATACGTTTGTGTACTATTATAAATCATAATAGATATTATCTATTTAATTGTTACTTATAGATATTTTTTGATTTTTTGAATATTATAACGATTCGATTCAAGCGTTTGAGTGAGCAACCGCTTGATCATTGCATACTAGATAAGAGGTATCGAGACGAAAAGGAAAAAACATTTAAAACAAACCTATTATTTATATATTATTCTATATATTTTACTAACTCAAATGGAATTACATTTTTTATTGTTCATTATTGATTTATCGATGATTCGATTTTTGAATTAAACTGGTTGTACAAACAAAATTCGAAGGCGCAAGATGTTTTTGAAACCAGTTTTCGTAATTACAAACAAAACGTACAATATTCTCGGACAATAAAATAATATGTTCCATAAAACTATTCGGTCGTATGTATCACACATACAATATGGGTCACAAATGTTTTATGTTTTTACCAAACTTAAAACAACGAACACAAGAACACCGCTAGTACTGATTATAGAAAGCGAACCTGCAGTGCCGTACTTCGAGTATAACATTTTGACGATCATGCACCACGTTCGAATAATTATACTATATCTATGTACTTCATACGTATAGCAATCGAAACCGTAATTATGATGTGTACGTTTAATTATTATAATTACTGTAAGCGTCAGGTGCCCGCTGTATGAAGTCCGTCGTTGTATTTTTCAAAATATTTGTTATAATATCAATGCGCGTACCGGGAACAAACTCGTAAATTCAGCTACTCGTTGTCGATACGTGCGAGGAAGGCGGACTGCGTAACGTGATGATGTACACTGTATTCATGTTTATAGACTATATAATAGTATTATTGTAGTGAGTACGATAAAAAATCGGATACGCGATTCGTCGATGAGAGGTTTTTCAAAACTATACCATAACGTTCAGTTGTAATAAATTTATAATAACGAAGTATTCTCTATTTTATTTTATACGCAACAGTCGATTTGCCCATTTCCTACTTCTCCACGGTCGGACTACAGCTATCTGATCACAGCCATTTAACTACATTTTCTCAAATCATTAATTTTAAGTTAAGGTTACGTGTTACGAGAAGCCATTGTAGAAAACAAGAGTACAATTATATTGTGAATTATGATGTACACTTCAATACTTGACAAAACATATTTTATTATTAAACATATAAAATGACGATATCCTCATATGAGTCAGCAGGAGTAACGCATGTCTATTTATGTGTTGTCTAGATTACTTCGTTCATCGGACTATCGAGAGCCGAGGATCTACTGTATCGCAAGGGTGTCCAACGTTTTGTGAAGATAGCGTCACGCTGAATGACTAAATAAGTTGCGGTGGGTCGTATGCATTTTGAAAATTATGAAATATTTAATTTATAATTATATCGCAGTGAGTATATATATATATATATATATGCATTTGGTTTTATAGTAAAATATTTTGTCGATTTTAACATGGAGCAAAATAGATTTATTAGTAATTGAAATAAGAAAATCATTTTTAATAATATAAAAAAATAATAATAATAATTAAAATATCGAAACTGTATGTTCTTCAAAAAACGATGAAAGTACGAAATTGACATGATAAACGGCGGGGGTGCATCGTGCATGGGAAATATTATACCACGGGTTGGTGGACACCAGGCGTCGGCTCAATTATTGTATATAAAAAAGATGTAATACGTTACGACGTAAGAGGTGGTACTATATAATATGCCCACCCGGTTTTCAGGTATTTACAACGGAACGGAATAATAATATGTTAAACGGGTGGAAAAAAAAAAGTAATAATAAAACAACACATGGGTAGCCCCGGCCGGTATAGGTATCGACTATATCATTTGTTCGGAAAGAACGCGAAAGACCGATGGCCAGAGTTCAACAATATACACATACACGTATACAGTAACTAGATGTACGGCCACAATATTATTATTGTGTGTGTGTGTGTGTGTGTGTGTGTGTGCGTGAAAGGCGTTTGTGTGCATCGTGTCGTCCGAATTATCATAATATTTAATTTCGTTTACGTGTCGACGACGATGGTGAACGCGCGCGCGCGCGCGCCCGCTCGTGTCGGTTATTATTAATATTCATGACGACGTTTACGACGGGTCCCGTCCGCTGCATTTCGGGAATCGGGGGGGGGGTGTGGTAGTATAAAGTGTATAATAATAATAATAATGTTATATATTATGTACTCGGACAGGTGCGTATATACTTATATTATTATTTCTATATTATCGTATAAGCGCGACGTGTGTGCGCGCGTGTACATAATCATATTATACGATGTGTGATACATGCAGCAGGCTTTTCAGACGACGTCGGACCGCACTACAAATTTAAAATATTATATCCAATACACACACCCGTAAACGGCACGAGCCTACGCACACCACTCCGTTGTACAGTAATACATATTGGTGCATATGATTAACTATAAACGAGTACCTACTGTATGACGTATGTGTTTACGAGAGTATGTATTTCCTGGTTTTGTTATTTTCAGGGTGATTTGTTCAACGACTAAATGCTCGACTTCCCTCCGTCCATTGCATCAGTTTTTTGAACGTTTTGTTTTTTTTTTTTCAAATATTTTCAAATTCGAATACACCAATGATAATTATGTGGTTCATCATTATTGTGTATACGATGTTTTTTCAAATGGAAATTCAATATGTTTTACTATTTGTATAACGGCGATCCAACGAGTTTCAGTTCTTCCGCCGATTCCATGTATTATTGCATTCTTTAAGATATTTTTAAGCCAGTGGAATGAGGTATACACTTATCATAGCGTTCCAAAATATTTTATACCACCTAAGGATGTCCAGTAAATATAGTTCCATTAGCTCAAAACATTATGATATGTTCGATTGTGATATAATATAAGTACTTAAAAACTATTGCGATACCATATTATATATATGCAGGCATGAGGCTCCCCAATAATAAAATAGCATGTATTATATATAAATTATAAAATGGTGTCTATTATTATTGTTTTTCGAAAACTTGAGTTGATTTCCAGTCGTGAAAAAACGCGTTCGTTGACACGAATAAATCGAATATCTCGAACGCACATAATACATATATCTTTCAATCGAACACATCATCCAAGACTGTACAAAGTACCAGGACACGAGAAAAAACCTAGAAATACCACCGAATATGGAGAAAATTCTTCAATGAAAATAATAGCACCAAAATCATTAAATTCTTTAATAAAATACAACTTATTAATTCATTTTAACAATGTTAAACACGTATGTAACCATCAATTTATTGTTACAACATAATTTGTTATTTGTTATCTTTTTTCTTTTTTTTTGTTCTATATCTTTTATATTTAATGTACGTTAGGCTAATAACCGACGATGTTGAAGCCTTATTTCTAATAAAAAAAAAAAAAAAAAAAAACGGATGGGCCTCGCTCTACTGTACAGTTGGGGGCGGAGTGCACCTCGTTCATAGGATAGGTCATTATTACAATGAATTTTGTTCAATTTGAATGCATTATCATTGTATACGAATAACGATTCTGAACGGAGTTAATATGTTTGTCTAAAATGGGTATATAATAATATAGTATTTTATATTTAAATTGAAATATATTGCAATAGTATGCAATTTCGTAAAAATTTAAATTTTAAACAGTCATAAATTTTTTTCCTTTAAGTCCGGTAGAATTTTTTTTTATATATTTTTGAAGATTAGCTTATAGACGACCTAGTGTTAAAATTTTGAACCTTAAGTATAAACAGAATAAATTTTATGAATTTTCAACTACAAAATAACTTGCAAATCATCGCGATTTCAACATATTTTATACAAAGTTGAAATGTATGGGCTTATAAAAAAAATTTGAGTTAAACGATCTCCAATGTTTTCTAGTTACGATAAGTATAACTTATAATAAACCTTGTATTAAATTTTCAAGAGTTTTCGGACAGTCAAATAAATTTTATAGATATTTCAACAAAAAAAACTTACAAAAATCGAAAATTTAAATTGTCTATAAATAAGTCAAAATATGTTAAAATACTTTGAAAACCTAACCATGTATAGAAAAAGCCAATATAAACATTTGGTAAAAATTTCAAGTTTTTGCGGTTTTTCGTTTTTGAATTAGAGCATTTAAATAAAATGTATTTTGTACAAATGTGATTTTGCGTAAAATGTCCTGTTTTTTCGTCATTTTTTTATCAATTTTTTCGATTTTTTAAAAAAGTATTGAAAAAGTTGGATTTTTGACTTGCCCAAGTACCATCTACATTTACTTTCCTTTCAGAAAAGTTGCTGTTTAAGAAAATCTAAGCATTTTTACTACCAAAAAAGGTGTCCTCAGAGACAAAAAAAAAAATAAAAAAATAAAAAAAAACACACATCATTGTAAAACCAATAGATTCCATCACTCCGTTCAGAATCTAATACATATCACATATTATAATATTATCATGTGTAGACGACTGGAGCCCACACCCCTAAATCATATAATAATAATAATAATACGGCCTTAATGTATATAATATATATATATATATATATATATATATGTGTGTTTGTGTGTGTTTGTATGGTACTCAGGCGATGCGTAGTGCTTACACAATAGACCTACTAGCTACTATATTATGACATACACACGCGTGTTTTTAACTTATGATATTAATAAACAGTCGAACGAAAGATGGAATAATCAGCACCTGCTAGTATAATATAGTGCGACATTTAGGATGATGATAATTATAGCAAAGGGTTTTCGGGCGGTGAGCGATGATACGTCGACGGCAAAAATCCATTTGCTCGTAAATTCGTATACGGTAACAAAATAAATATTATATATATATACATGTATGTATTATAAGTTTATGGATAATATATAATATACACGCTAGTACAGAGTATAACCTTTACCGCATCGTATATTTTATTATTAAGTATACGTATGATATATTGCCACGACGATTACGATGCGGGACCTGATTGATATTCAATTTCAATGTAAAACAATTTTATATGGTATATAATACTACAAAAATGAATAATAATAGTACATAACCGCGCAACGGTACACGATATACGATATTATTCGTGCACATCATAATAGTATTGTATATATGCGCGCACCCGATCCTGTATATGTCGTGTTATTATTACCTATAATTTGTGCGTTATTGCAATTTCATGATTTCATGATGTATTTACGCGCGCGCCCGCGTAAATGAAATAACGCCACCGCGTGCAGCACGTATTATGATATTATAAATACGTAGGTACATTACTATTTTGTTTGTTCATCGCATTACTGCATACTTTAAACATGTATCCTGTACATTTCATATTACCCTCGGAGTTTCAAAGCGCGCGTTACGGATGTTTCGGGGGCAAATACGCCGACGTATATAATATTACTATTATATGTATATGTAGGTAGTATACGCGTGTATGCGCGACTTGTTCAAAAGAGAGCTCTACAGCAGATATTATTATTATTACCATGTAGGTAGAGATAGAAGGCAAAACGAGAACGGTGAGAAGAGAGATAAAGAGAGAGAGAAAGAGAGAGAGAGAGAGAGAGAGAGAGAGAGAGAGAGAGAGAGAGAGAGAGTGAGAGAGAGAGAAAAAAAGGAAATAAACAACAAATCCTATACATTCCGTTTTCAAACCCAAAGAGACCGTGCGATACGCAAGGAAATATTCGATGTGCGCGGAACATCGCACGCACGTTTACAGAGTGATTGTTTTAAGCTGAGTCTATTGGCAAATCATTATAATGCATATTAAGTTAGGCATAAGTAAAATATCTACGGTTAAAAAAATGTACGTGTTTAATTCTTTTTGGACATTTTTTTTTTCTTTACAGCTCTCTTATGGATGTAGTTAAAAATAAAATAGAATTGCAAAAAAATAGGTATGTCAATTGGGCCAGAAATCGCAGGTATGAGAAAAAAAAAGTTATGGGATTCAAAAAGGTTAATTTAATACACTTATACGCAAATTATGCTGGACAATATTGAGGTACAAAAAAGGTTATACACCAATTTCCCGGGATAATATTGATAAACGAAAAATATTATAATTTAATTATCTATAAAAGATGAAAAGTAAACAATATCCAGACATGTGTGCTGGCGTTTATACCGTTTGTACATTTACATTTTCTCACTACAAGCAATAATATTACCTTGTATATTCATTGACCAAAGCATACTATAATTTTACATGACTATCGTTTTCATATACCTATCTCAAGTATGGTGGGGAAAAATTCAAAATTTAGGCTCATCTATAGTGAGTAAAAGAATTAAAGTTCCAGATATAAAAACGGCACTTTCTATATGTTTCAATTTGGGCAATTATTAGCATGTTGTACAAGTTGGAAATTGTATATGTAATTCTTAATAAGTTATTTATTTAAACTTAACAAGTCAATGATAACTGATTACAATTTCGCCTCCTGCAGTCACACCATCGATTATTTATAAAAAAAAAAAAAATGTTCATCAGGGTGAATTGGCCGGTTTTAAATATACAATACTTACGTATAAAAACCTGCGCGTATACACGTTATTCTGTTACCACCGACGAATACCATAAAAATACTGATTATAAAATATTATATTTGCCGTATAATATTACGCAAAACGTGTGCGTTTGTTTTGAATGTAATAAATGTGAATTACTGCTGGTTATTGTATAATATGTTTGTTGTGTTGTGTTTGTTAGTGAGGTAAAAATAGTTTTTACTGTTTTCGGAACAACTAATCAACTTAAACGCTCGTACATTACAGTATATAAATATATATATGTATATAGGTACTTATGCATACGTCATGCGCGCGCGCAAGAGCGGTCATAGAACATAACTTACCTGATATATATATATACAATTGGAATAATTGGGGAGAGGCGAGAAAAAAAAATATACACTCGGTCGACGGCGACGCGACTGTAATTTGTCAAATATCTAAAAAATAAAAATAAACAAACGATTAATAATAATAATAAACACCACGCGCTAACGTGTATATGTATAATATTGTCATATAGGGTGACGAATCCAAATGAACTTGAAACACTGCAGCGCTCGTATATACGCAACCATTATACATGGTTATTATGTTATTATTACACGCGTCTCGACATGCGTCGCGTCACAAACGTCACACATTACAATTTGTTATTATACACCCAGGGGCCGCGGGCCGTCGTCAGGCTTAGAACTTAATAAAAACAACAAAATACGTGTATGTGCACTGAAAAAATCTATGCACTATATGCACTGACTTTGTAAGGTAATTATTATTATTTTTTTTTTTTTTTTTTTTATGAAAAATGCATTTACATGCAATATCAAAAATTAATTATAATTCGAAAAGGAAAAAAAAAACATTTATATTTTGATTACATATTCAATTGTAAATGTATTGAGAATAAAAGAAAATAACCATCAATAAATGGATAGTGCGCAATTTATATTTTTTTTTGACAGCAATAGCTCTTGGTAAAAATTAATCTTTTACTATTTCAAAAGTGTTGAATATAAAACCGGATTGATCATAAGTCATAACAAATTTACGTCCAATAATTGTGATGTATTATTAATCAACTTAATATGCAATAATATGTTTTAAATATTTAAATATGCAAAATCACAAGTACATTTAGTAAAATATGTTAAAATATGCTACATACATTTATGTATTTTAACGAATTTGTATCGAATCGTATTATGCAGCTTCCTAAGAAATATGCAAATATATATGAAGTTCGCCGAGCCCTGGTTTATTATGTATACATAATTATGTGCGGTTGATCTACGTACGTGGGGAAATATTCTCGTTATAGTTTTCTCTATAATATCATTAAATATTATACTCATATATAATAAATTATAAAATGTATACAAATACATGGAATAACTTAATTAATCTTTTACGCTCAGAGACTCGACGTTTCCGCGATACGTAAAAAATCGGATATCTGAAAAAGATGGCTTTTCAATAACAGTTATATAATGTGGTGCACATGCCCTAAATCTGGTTTCTATTATATAATGGGTTTAAAAACTTTGGAAATTATCTCTTTTGCGTTGAGAGATGTTGAGTATTTATACGTTTTGTATGGTTTTCTCGACATAATTATGTGAATGCGACATTTGAAGTATGATAATAATTTAAGCATTTAGTGTTCCAACAAAAGGAAATAACCAAAACCACCTATTTCACAAGATTTAATGACGGAGGCTCTAAAGGTGAAAATACAATCACTTGGTCAACCCCCCTCTCCCGGGTTTGATGGAAACACGAGATGAAGTGGTTACTTTAAAGTTGAAATGAAGGTAGTATCCAGATTGGAAAGCAAAAGTGATTTTCACTACGAGAGTAGATACTAGGCGTGTGATCAGATGGTCTAAACACTCAAAACCAAAATAAAGTTAAAAAAAAAAAAATAGTATTTCAGTGCGATCCTTAGTAAGAAAATGTTGAGTTATTATATTGTCACCGCGTGCAGATACCCCACATAATGTTTCGTTTCAATTTCCTCCCCATCTTAAAAGATATTGTATTATGTATACATATCATGTGCGTGCGCGCGACAGTTATTATATTATTTCATAAAAGTCAACTGCGATGTTTGTACGCACATAATAATATTATTATGTATAATATTTTGTGTTTTAGTCATAATTTATGGATTAAAATTATTATACTCGTATAACATTTGATCGATTTAATTTATCACTCAAACGTATGTATATATTATATTTTATACCTACGCGTTATGGACAATTTTCGAATAAATAAAATAACTATAAACACGTATTATTATTGTATTAATAATATACACATTATACAGTCGCAAACTGCAGCAATATTAATCGCATCGAATTTTTTTTTTTACGTGACACAGGTGTTTGCCGAATGTACACATGTGTATAATAACCTATCGTGTGGCGTACCTATATTATAATAGTATACGAAGAAATACTGTTACCGTGAAGGCTAACTACATATATGAATTTTATATAATATAACATAAAACATAGGAACGTGATTAAACACGCGGTGAAACTGATATGGACAATAGACAAATCGATGTTGGACAAGAGTATAAGATATATATATTATATATCCATATAATATACGCGCGTACAATATATATATAGTGTTTTATTGATGGCAACTCAGCTCGTCCGATCGAGCGCACGGATAACGCATGGATAACACGTACATAACACAATAATAAACAATATTGCGTAGGATTTGTTTCATTATTTTATTATTTGGATATTATCATAATATACGAATGTTCAATTATACAGTTATCTCGTCCAGTCAAACATATTCATTGTATGTTTTAAGTTGTAATTTATCAAGCACATAACATAATACATGTATATCTGCACAGGGAGCACGCAATAGGTTTAAAATATATATCCGGTGGTAACTGACAAACATTTCGTTATCCGGTATTCGCATGTATAATGCCGCGTTAACAATAAAAAATCGCTGAATGTCATTTTTTGTACATATTCATTTTTCCCCGACCTCTTTCACGAACCCTCGCGCTTTATTCGGCAATATATTTTTTGTTTTATTTTTTTGGTGATTCACAACGCGTTCTTCTTATGCCCATCAAATCTGCTCTAAACCGATTTTTTCCGTCTGACAACTACAGATTCCACACTAGTATAATAATGATAATAATTCACAGTAATTCACATATTCTCAATATTAACGTAGGTAGGTACTCATTGAAAATCAAATCTAGCGTAATAATTTAATAAAGCGCTATTTTGAGGCTGCTTTTTTTTAATCATGGGCGTTCAAGTTTTAAAGTATATTCCTTGTATACTTATGATTATATTTATAATTACGAATTATATATTTTTGTATATGTAAAAGTTTTAAAAAGAAGTACACTTATTTGTAAGCCTAAAATGTCTACGACAGTAAAGTTCACACTCGGATATGTATTAATAATATTTTACTATTGCAGTATAATTTTTCTTAATCACATATAATAGTTTATGATGTATGAACCATGTTTTATTACATTTACAAATGTGTTTTCTAAGACTCTGTTGATCAAACGTATCCAGCTATCTTCTTAGTGAACTAGTTATGATAATCGAATTAGAGAACTTAAATAAATTATATTACATTTATTTGTCATTCGGGTGTGCGGTCTGTAATCTGCATGTATAATATACAAATATAGATACTGCATGTAGTTGTAAAATGTCCAAGTACCTATTTTACAACTGTTGAAAATTTTTACTTACGACTTCTATGATTTCATCTGACACATTAGTTCAGAGTTTTTTTTTTTTTTTTTTTATCCCCAAGTCGATTCAATTAATTTATAAAAGTAAACACGTATTATTATAATATGCTAGACATGCTTCGACCAATAACCTTTCTACAGCAGTATAATATTTATATACGTGTTTTGGGACATTAAAAATTTTACAATTTATACTCAACCGTTGAACTGTATATATTAATAATATATATATATATATATATGGAACTTGTTTTATATTGTGTCGGTAAAATAATTAATTCCACGCCAGCACCTATGCCAGCTGCCCAACCGTACGTATAAATCATTTCGTACAATTTTCAGTTTCATCCGTGTATGATATTATATCATTTTGAACGCGTTTATTGCTATAGGGTTTATTTAAAGTTTATGTTTCTTTAATATGCAGATATATTTTGTGATAGACAATCGGTTATAAATCGAACCGTGCTTTTGGCCATTGATCCGATTCTCTTGTGTGGTAAATAAGTATTATTATATTCGAATGCAATAGATCAATGAGGTGCTCGTTCTTTTTTTAATCAACATTCACTAAAATATAAATGCAAAAACGATAAAATTATCATATATCAACAAATTATTTTAATGTAACATTAATAATGATATGTATATAATTATACGAAAAAATATATGAATAATAAAAGGAATATTACATAAATCTCGTAATTTACTTTTAGTTAGAATATTATTTAATTTAAGTGCGTGTTCATTGTCTGCATGTTTAATCATTATTATAGACCATTTATAGGTGTAGATAATTTTTTAATTAAAATTTGATCTGTTAATGCAGAAGATGTTGCAGTGAACGGAATATGTTATATTTAACTTATACCTATATCAATAGGTACGTCTGATATTATAATAATTACAAAAGCAAGTATACAAAATATATAGTTCAGTAAATCAAATAGGTAATTTTGTTGAGGATATTTTTGACCTTATAAGTTATATTATAATTATAACAATAAATACAATTTTAACTTAAAACAATACATTCCTAGGCGTGGATGTATCCATAAAAAGGTATTCCACTTGATTAATATTATATAATCTATTATATTATCATCTATTTTAAACTAATCGATTTAGGTTTTGATAATTACAACATTTAGAAATAACTGTGCAATTTGGTAATTTTAATCAAGCCCATTAATCAAATTTGTCATGAATACAGTCTCTTTATTCGATTCGACTTCTCTTACATTAAAATTATTTTATTTTTTCTATGTCCGCTTATTATATTTTATAACTTTATTTACCACGGAATATACATTGTATGAAACTTCCCACCAAATATTTCCGGGTCTGCGAATAAAACGATTTTTAGTAGAGCCAACCTCGGATTTGATGAGTAATAATAAAACTGTAAATTGTACACGAGTATAAAATAAATGAGTTGTTATTAGTATTATTATAGCATGACGACTCGGGGTATATCGTAGAAATGAAAAGTGCACGAAGTCAACATTATCTGCTTGGACTGCAGCAGAGAAATATACCTACCTCGTTGGTCTACTTAGTTCATCGTGGTAAATCATCACTTGCAGTAACCGAATTCCTCACGGATCTAGCAGTATATTATAATATGTATACGTATGTGTACGTAAGAAAAGAATACGTTCTTGATATTCCGACATCTCCGAGTGATTCGTGTTGTACACTAAAACCATCGAGCTCCTCCGAGGTGCTTGCAAATGATGATATTTCATTATAATTTTTCGAACCGGAGCCAATACGTCGTATTATCATTATTTGTGAACAGTCGCTGCGGGAAAGGACGGTTATTGTTTATGTCATCGTTTCTCGAAACGCCGCCGATCCATCCCGCGCTAGCCGCTTTGTACGCATCATACGTACGTAGAAATAAAACAAAATAAAATTAGGAGAATATAATATGTGCCGCATTATACGTTATACGGTATTAGTGGGTATATATAATATGGGAACCTACGACGCGCGTGGGTGAACACATTCGGCGTGTGAGCCGCCGGTGCCGCCCGACCGGGACCGTGGTCGTGGTCGTCATCGTCGCCGGGTTCTGCTCAGAGCGTCTCTCGTCGCCGTAGCCGTGGTAATATAGTAGTAGTAGCAGTCAATGCCTCGGAGGCGAGCACGGAATCGATACGCGACGGTCGGTGGACGGTGGACGGACGGCGGCGGCGTGCGGTTCGCGATCGTTGCGGCGGCGGTGCGTGCGTGCACGACGGAATCTTTGGCGGCTGCCTTGGGTAGGGGGACGCGCGGAGGGGGCGTGGTCCATCTCTTCCGTTCACTCCTCCCCGTCTGCGCGACGACGAGCGCCGCCGCAGCATCACGGGCACATGCACACGAGCGAGCGAGCGATCGCGCGCGCGCACGCCGTGCCGTCCGTCGATGGCTCCCTCCCCTCGTCGCCCCGCCAACACCGCCACCGCCGCCGATACCCACCCACACAATCGCGGCGGCCGCGTGCGCGTTTTCGTCGCTTTTCGTACCCGCCGCCGGCCACCGTGGTGTGTGTGTGTGCTCGCGCGCGCGCGTATTCGACTGCGACGCGCCGTCGCGGCCTGCGCTTGGCCCGCCGCCGCCGCCGGGTTTTCCATCCGCATACGCGTATATACAGCGTGCACGCGCGACCGTTATCGCCGCCGTCATCGTCGCTCTCTGCAAGCCGCCGCCGTAGTTATAATATTATGTTATACGTCCTCCTCGACGTACGGTAGTGGTGCCGAAGTTATTTTCACTGGCCTTCTCCGCCGCACGCATCTTCTCGCCGTCTCTCCTTTCCTCCCCTCGACGCACCTCTTCCCGCTCCTCTCTCGCTCACTCTCTCCCTCTCCTCTCTCTCTCACACTCGCGTTTTATCACCACGCGAGGGCGACAGTGTTTTCGCCGTGCATACGGGATATATTCGTATTTTTCAATATTTTATTTTTTTTCTTCTTCTTCCCGTCGTTATTTTTTTTTCTCTTCTCTCTTCGCGCCGAAATCGGTACGAACCGAATTCCACGTCCGTCCGTCCGTCGCACCGGTGCAGTGTGTAAATCGGCGCGCAGTCCGTCGTAGATAGTCGTCGTCGCTACCGCGGCCGCTTCGGTGGACGAGTGATCACCGCGGACGGCGTTGTCGCCGCCGCCGCCGCCTACGAGAGCACAACACATACAAGGATACCATGGTAATTTATTTTATTTCCTCGCGATTATTTTATAATAATATACAAATGCCTATAAGTTCGTAAATCATTGTACAGCGCATGAAGTCTCTCTGGTTAAAAAAAAAAAAAAAAGAAAATTTGAAATCCCTGCGCTGAAAGCAACACACGACTAATTTTTAGTCAAAGGATGTATAGACGCACTTCAAAAAATCCTTTATATCACGCATATTTCTAAATGTTTCTTCACTAATTGTATTCAAACAATACAACAATCTTTCATATTTTTTCGCGTCTTGATTGTAATCGAAACATGTAGACGCAAAGCAATGAAAATCGGTAAACCCGAGGCAACATATGACGTATAGCCGTATAGGTACAATTTTACCAGTGTGCACGCTAAGTGTTTGTAAAAATGTTACTGTGGTTTAGTCATTTTAATATGTGTACGTTGCACATGTAGGTATCCATAATGTTGTAACTTTTTATCACGGAACTATAATATAGGAAAGTATAATAACATCCTATACCTATCGTTCTATCATTGTATGTTATTGATATCAAAAGAAATACTGATTAATTTCCCGTTAACAATTTGTCAAATTTAATCCTTTCCACAAATTTTGACTGATCCAAGTACGTATATATAAAAGATTTCAAAAATCATAATGCTGAATTCATATACACGTTTGTCAAAAAAAGTTATTCATCAAAAATGTTTCATTAATCTTCCGTAAAACTGATTAAATACAGGTACTTAGTTTGAAATGTAAATAATTAAAATCTCCTTTGTAATTTTTTTGGTAATCTATTGTAAATTATTGACGACTTATAAGTTGAGAAACATGCATACGTAGGAGCAGTTGCATGATAAACATTTACGAAAAATAGATGCACAGCAATAAAGAATAAATAAATGATATTGCAATCGGGGTTAGAACTGCAGTTTTCCGCGTGTCCGAATAAATCACGTGTGCTGTATGAAGTCTCAGCTCTTTTCCGTCTTATGCACTTGCGATTTTTACAGATTATTAGTGCGAGACGATGCGTTGCCGGGGATGTTTTTGCGTTCGCTATAAATAGGTTAACTATACAGACATACTAGTAGTATGATGTGACTGGTGGCATATATACAACCTTATACCTTAAACCTATACGACTAGAGGTGGTTATACCGCAAAGAATCCATTGCACCAAATGTTGGTACTTGGTAACCTATTATGAGTGTTGAAGATACTGCAAAATAATTGTCTAAAATAATTTATCAATTCACGCATCAACTGAGTTGCATTCTTGTTTCGGCTAAATTCAATGATGAGGCTAGCTGTGTCTAATCGTTCTACATTTCTACAGTGATATGTACTCGTAGTTACAACAATTAAGCTCAGCGACAACAAATGTGAACCAATGATTTAATAAGCCTCTTCCTATTGGTTGGTATTACTGGAGAGAGTAGTTGAGTTAAAAATAAATGTAATAATGAGACTATTCCAAACAAAGTTTGTCAGAAAAATACTTTTGAAAGTCCCGTCGAGACTTAACATAATAATAATAATATTGTGTTACGCTGTTACCATTCATCTGTATATGAAATGTAAGTATATAAGAACTAAGTACAAGTTCAAAGGTTAGAATTGTGCATAATGTTATTTTTGTTCCCTATTTACATTTGGGTTTCTTTCACATCCAGTACATATATATCATTATTACATTATTATTATTTTACAATGTTTGAACAGACTTATTTGAAATTATATGGGAACATTTGATATAAAATAAATTATACCGTGTACTGTGTACATAGGATATTAACCGTATTTAATACCACCGTTTCGTAGTATATATTTTCCTATATATATATATATAATATTTAATATTATGTATCAACCTGCACATTTTATAATTTAGGAAGTAAGTATTTACTGGCCGACGAAATGTGTTTGCGTACATTGTTCAGCTGATTTTCACATACCTTGGTAATATAATAATATTATTAGAACGTCGATTAAATTTTATTGATGTTCTCGTCCTATTTATAATATATATATATATATATATATATATATATATATATATATACGTACATACGCGTATACCCAATGCCCCACATAATATATTCACATGTCATATGATGCGTTTTTAACTTTTTTCGACTATGAAGAAATATGTTTATTAAACCAAAATTCTATGGATATGGTTTGCAAGTTTTTTTCTTTATTAAATTTAGAAATATTATAGTATACGAGTAGACATGAATACGTTATCAGTACCTATTTTAATTCCTATAAAACAAAGTACAAAATATTATATTATATATTAACGACTACAGTGGCGTGGCAAAGTAAAATATTTTATCGGGCAATTCATTTTTGATTTTCCTACCACCCACCCCAGTGGCGTATCCAGGGGGGCCCGGGGGCACAGGGTTATTATTACAAGTTATTATTCTTATTCTTATATCATATTCAAATGTATTATGTAGTTAGTTTTGTACTACAATATTTCTCACTAAATCCAGAACTCACTGACTCACCCATCCCTTAAAATTATCGGGCAATTTCCCTTCAAAATCACGGTCAATACGCCACTGAACGACTACTGCGATGACAGTACCATATATATTTGAAGTTTGACAATTCAACAAAACCAATTGCAGATTTTCGATCTCCTTAATTATGATATGCAATTAGATGTTTTGAATATACGACAATATTTATCGTAGGACATTAGAGCACAGACAAATAGGAAGAAAACAACTGTCTATATGATATAATAATTATATTATGAAAACGTTCAAGACGCGCGGGGACTCCAAAATAACTTGTCAGTTATCATTTACCAGAGGTACGCGCTCAACAATATATACTACATGTATTATGAGTATTGAACATTTTTTTTACACCTACTTTGTTTTGCAATAAATCGTTTTAATACCATGCAAGTGGTTTACTATATAGGTGGTATACGTGTTCTACGGACAAACGATTTCTGTTGTTGATTCTACCTACATATGCAATTAAAAAATAAAATAAAAAATAAATAGTGATAACAATAAACAGGAATAAATCCAATACGATTATTATATTACCTATAATAATCGATTTTTAATAGTATAATAGTTTTTATAGAATTATGAAATACGACTTTTTAATCGCCACCTTACGAATATTGAAACATATTGAATCCTCGTCCCTCCTACATGATAATATATTGTTATTCACGGACGGTTTGTTTCCATGCGCGGAGAACAAATCTGTATCACGAGTATAATACATATATTATATACGTATATATATACAACGGTATTACGACGTATAATATACCCTCTAAATATAAGTTCTCCCTCGCCCTAACCGGATTATGTGTACGCGTGTTGTGTACATAATATCATATATATACTTATATTTTTTGAAAAAACCTCCTAAATAAATTCAGTATGAGTATATAATATATATATATACTTGACACGGTTCTAACAGGGCGTATTCTCCACGCCCTTTTCACATTATTACAAACACACAATGATCATCTGACCAAATTTATTTCAACAACATAGATATATAAGACGTGATAGTGGGCAGTGGCGGTGGAAAACTTTATTGTGTAAGTTAACTGTATACAAAATAGAATGGGTAGGAATGGGGGAGTATTTTTTTTATTTATTTATTTATTTATTTTATTTTTTTTTTTTTTTGGAAACCACGCTTAACGAGTTCACAAATACAATACGTACAAAAAATGATTTGTACCAGAAATAATAATGAAAAACATTTCAATTACTATAAATATATAGCAATATTTGTTAATAAATTAATCCATGGGCTTGCGTGTACTTATGAGGCTTTGCATGGGTTTAAATTATTTTTTCTTTTTTTTTTTTTTTAGTATGCTTTTATTTTTTCGTATAAAATACTTACAACGGATTTGTTTATTTTTTACGGGGGAACAAAAAATATTTACAGAAATGTTTAGATCATCATGAACATTATACCATTTTTTTTTTCTACTATTACAATGTTTAACAATCTGTGAATTTTGTTATAGTTAACAATGTTGAAATTTCACCCAGTCACTTAACGACCACGCAGCTACGTATGTACCTACTATATTAGTTATTGTATATTTTTTCATCTTTGTCATATTGTCATGATTGAGCTTTTTCAAAAATAATGTATAATAAATGGATTACAATTCACTAACATAAAATTCTTATATTAATATTTTCTTGTTTTTAATTATATTAAAAACTTATACATTTTTAAATACAAAAATAATTATTTAATCCAGTTTGATGCTTACAATTTATTGCTAATAGTATTCTTATTTAATGTTAACGAAAATTATATTTAAAAATGCAATTTACACCTCAAGTTTTACCAGAACAAACTTTTATATTGTACAGCAGAATAAAAAAATAATCATTCTCTATTAAACTATGAACTGCTTTAATACATTATGATCTATGCGTACAAAGTGTGTACACGTTGTAATAATAATAATACCGCCGTAAGACGCTATTACATATTTTGTTTTGTTTAGAAAATCGTAACGAAACCGGCACTTCTGGATTGGTTTTATTTACTTATAAAGTATTCTTCACTTCCATAATTATTGAAACGGCGGCGGCAGTGTAATTATTATATATGATATATACCACGTACGCCGTGGTAGCATGCGACGATACCACTTCGATACCCGATTCAAATGTAGCCCGTATTAGGAAATAAATTGGCGAATTAGCTGTGTGTCGTATGTTATGTAATGTGCGGTGAATAGAAAAAATAAAAAGTACAAATTATACATGTTACCGTGTGGGGCCAACCGCTTAGGATGGGGGGGGGGGGAAATAATAGGTTTTACCTAATTACTATGCGTATGCGGTGGGTATCAATTATCCACGTATGCGGTATACTGCAGCTGGACGATTTTAATCGTAACACAATGTGATGAAAAAAAAAAAATATATATATATATATATATATATATATATATGTATCGATATAGGTACGCGTGTGTGATAGCTAAAAGCAATAAAAGTTGAATGAAACTCTTTCATACTTATTGTTATTTTCGAGAATGTAAACATTAGCGATCCGTTATTAGTTATATTACATGAATTGCCACGAGATCGTTTTAATCACTAATAATTGTCTGATCCTTATGGGTATTGCAGTTACCGCAATAATATTTTATCGGTAATATTAATAATATTCACAATAATATAGTAAAATATGTTGATTACACAATGTATGCGATGTCAATGGTTTTGTATATTTTTATAATTTAATTCTGATTAGACGAACGGAATAACTCGTATATATTATAGGTATATCCATGTTATACAATGCGATTTAAATGTTGGAAACTATAATCAATCAACACATAATATAATCGTATGGTAATCGAGTGTTTTGATCGATCGTTGAATTTAAATTGATATTATGTATTGCGTTTCCGTGTTGCGATTAATGAATAACGACAAAAAACCCGTGATTAATTAGGCTTACCGAAATATTATATTGATGTATTGCAATGTTCTTAGAGTATTTAAATAATTGTTTATTCAACCGATTTCCTAATGTATATAAATCGCTCCTAACCCCTTCATTAATTCATATTTTCACTAAATCGAGAAATGTAAAAAAAAAAAAAAATTCTCAAATATTGATAGTGGTCGCTCGATATTGTAAATAATATTATTTGTAAGAAAAGTTATCCAACACTCACCGTTTAGATTATAACATTACATTAGATAAGTGGTATAATTTGTTTTTTTTTCGACGCAATCGGGCGCGGTGAATTTTTTGCTTCGTTAACGGATCGCTTTAAAAAATAGTATTCCAATTGTTCTCGGAAAAGCATATTACACTTACCGTGTTTTCCCTCCCAAGACTATATGGTCCCAGAGCACACAGCAGTATTACGTAAAACATTTCTCAACGATAATATTTACCATCGATGTCTCGGTGCACGCGATTAATTAAATACAACGTTGCAGGAAAAAGACCAACAAACAATTACACGTTCGATTATTTAAATCGCAATCGCATTGCGTATATATATATACCTTATTTGTCACCATACGTATGGTATAATATGCAAACGCCCAAGACGTTTGTTAGCATAATATTATAGCGCACTCGTCGATTACACGAGGATTACACGGCGGAGGAACGCGATTTGGACGATTTGAACAGCGCAGTGCGCACCGCTGCATATGAAGAATTCGACGCGAAAAGCATACTTCTGTTTGAAATATTTTCGATGCGACGACGAGGAGTGGTCCGAGAGAACGAAAGAAAAAAATTACCAATACATGTAATATGGCCGCTGCTGTATGTTATTAGCTGGGTGACTTTGACATTTTGTGACCCAAAAATCCGGTTACGACAGGTATAGGTATATATTACATCAACGGTGGTAAGGGGTGAAGAAGGGGAGGAAGCGGTGCAACAGTGGCTTGCTGCTGTAAGTATATTGTATAGGTATGTACAGAGTGCGTCATCGAATTTCTTAATTTTTTCTCCTTTTCCTATCTCTCTCTCTCTCTCTCTCTCTCTCTCTCTCTCTCTCCCTCTCTTTCTCTCTCTCTCTTGCACACCTTTCTCCACCATTATCCTCCCCCACCGACCGTCTCGGGCAAAATTTTTTCATCGTAAAAACGTACATGCTACAGATAGACTTAACCGTGCGGCGGCCACGACGACGAATTTTCCAAATAAGTCGAAACCGGTCGTCCCGCAGGAATCCCGATCGCATGCGGCAAGCAACAGCAGCAGCACCGCTGCTCTCCGCAACAATGGCTTTTATTGGCTAAGACTGGTTCTCTGCAGTGAGCGCGCACGCGTTTGTACCGAGCGGTCATTTCACCTGCAAAGTATTTTTATAATATTATTGTGCGTGTGCGTGTATGTGTGTGTGCTTTTTTTTATCTCTTTTTTTTTCCTCTTTTTATAATATGCTTTACCACAAAACGCGCCGCCACCGCCACCACCACCGGCCGTCGGAAATAATATTTATGCTTTTATTTATTTATATACATGTGCGCGTGTATAAATGATGTGAATCATATAATATAGGGGAAAAAATAAATAAATAGCGCGCGCGCCGAGAGAAAAATAAAAAAAGAATAACGGCAGCGATCGATTATATATAAATTGTGGCAATTTACCGCCACGCAAAACCATAGTAATATAATACATAATAATATGTACGTACCCATACGTATATATATAGAATGATTAATAAATATATAGGACCCCACGACAACGGTACTTGATACAAGATAACGAGGCGGAGACCTATATAATATAAATGGAGTTAGAGGCACTGCTTCGCTCATAATGTATTATTATACAGGCATACATACACGAGCGCGGCGGTTTCTTCCTTTTCGAATTTATGCGCGCGTATACACGTTAAGTATATTGTTCTCTGTACTTTACAATTTACAATATAAATATAAATACATATGTATATGCATACTATACAATCATGTACATTATCGTGGCGCGCACGTTCACGTATTTTATATAATATTATACGGACAACGCACAATAATATACGCGTTTTGTCGTGTTCACAATATGCGAAATCAGCAGCTATAACCGCCGCCGCCACAGTCGCCGATTTCCTTCGGAGACGGGTTTTTTTTTGTTTTTTTGCTATTCTTTCTTCTCGGATCACTACTACTGTATACATATATTAATATATAATAGTGTATACCATACCATTTTATATAAAAATTATTAAAAAGTGTTCGTGCCCGCGCCTATCGATCCCGACATCGTCCCCCCGCGGTGTATACGGTACACACGCGCGCATACTTGTATACGTACTATATAGTCCTTCTCGATGCGTCCATCTGATGTAAACGTCTCTTGTTCTCCATTTAGGCTATGCACAATATAATATACAATAATATCACGAGCACCTATTGTGTGCGGCGTATAAATATTATAACGTACCTTACGTAGGCCACGTGCGCGTGGGTTTGATGTTCCGCGATCCGAATACTGTATAATTATTATTACGTGTACTTGTATACGCGCGCACGTGTCGCCGCAGGTTTTGGTCTACATTGTGGCTGGCGGCGCTGCAAAACACACCGGAATCGGTCGGTCAGCAGGAAACGTCAAAAGTCGACGACGTGATGTACGTGCGCAGTTGGTCGAAAGAGCCGCACAAGCAACGATACAGCGACATACATACACCCCCGCGCATCTATTTCACTTTTACGCATCACCTAGCTGAATATCTCATAAGTATAAGGCAGAGGATTTGTAACATTTGGATATATATATATTTTTTTTTTCCACAGTCTCAAAAATAGCTGCAGAGTACGAAAAAAATACGTTTTATGCTTTCACAAAGCTAGTTTTGAAATTTTATTTTGCATATATAAATGCATATCTTGATGCTTTTTATTTTTAGGGCATATTTAACACTTTCACATGATATTTTATACTTTTTGAGACATATTTCACTTAATTCAATTTGTTCCACACCGACGTTTTTATTTTAAACAATTTACGAGTAGTCAAAATGTTTCGATAAAAATTTATTTATTTTTGTCGTATAATATTGTTTTTGACTGTATTGCGGAGACATGTATTTCTATAAGCGCTTGGGGATTATCAATAAGACATTATATCATCTTTGTTTAATTCATTTTATGAATAGATAAATTAGGTAAGTAGGTAAGTTTTGACTTAATTTAGGCTTATTTATTTTATTTTAACTTTTCAATTAAGTCGCAAAAAAAATGTTAAGTGTGCATATTATAGGGTTCTTAAGTGCATATTGGTGCTTGCATATTTAGTGCATTTTTAGAGATACAAGTTTTCTGTTCTAATCATAAGCAAGTAAATATATTATACGATAAGGTTGTGTAATTGTTTATCATGTGTGATGTTGTTATCATTGTGAATGTTATCACATTATAGTGCTGCAGAGATAGATACATGAGATTTAAGAACTATTACAACGATACTCTTCACACCGACTTCCAAGTTCCAGCCCCCTCCAGACTTTATAACTGTATATCTATTACGTCAAAAGATTAACTATGTAATATTATATATTAATATTATTTAATAAATTAAAAAAGCCAGGATTGTGATTGCAATCTTATTTCTCGATCCACTGCACAATGACGTCGCCGTCTCGGACGTGATCGGGACCCATGACCTTCATACAAACAGCAAAAAACTAATTAACGCTTAACGTGTGTAAAATTGTTAATATACTTAATCCATAATATTATAATATATGCAACTGATTTTAATTTTTCTATAACATTCGTTATGCGATTATACTTATGTTTGGAATTTTCCCACGTGTGTGTATATATATATTTATGAAAAAAAATGTGCCATCAATATGTGTATTAGTATATAACAAATATGACGTACGATGGAAAAGGGAAAGAACAATGCACGGAATCAAAACAATGCGTAAACTACGCATTAATATGATATGTATATTCAGTGTTGGAAATCGATACAACTTAACATCGAATTGTTTATGCTACGAATGAATAACGTGCGCGTGATGAAATGCACTTAAGTATAACGTACCCACGATGATCGAGAATCAGTCGGAAGCAGCTATTTAGCTGTGAGAACGCGAACCATCGACTCGAAAACATGTTCTCATGATATGGGATATAAAAAATCAAAAAAAAAAAAAAAAAATCATCTCTTCCCATTCATTGTAGTGTTTTTGCGTGGCCATTAGCCGTGTTATTTATAGCCGGTCTCGATGGTTTTAAAAACCAACAGGTTCCGTGCGCGCGCGCTGGGTGGAACACAAGAAACATATCACCGTAATGTCAAATTACTATAACGCCTCGACGCACGGTGGAAGTATGATAATTAATATTTTTTTTTTTATACTTTTTATTCTTTTACGTCTCTCCTTGTCGTACACAGGTCGCAGTTATAATTTTTTTTTTTTCTAGACACTTTTCACGAAATGATACGTGTAATTAGAAGAAGGTCTAGCGATATCGGTGTTTTTTTTTCTCCCGTGCGCCGTTGAATCGTAGCCAAAAAAGCCCCATTGCATGTACGCGGCTGCGGCGCGAACGTTTGCGCGTGCGGTGCGACGGGGAAACGACGCATTTGAAGATCCAGATTAAATAACCCGTCACTGTCAGAGCTCTAATTATAAAAGAGACGTGAAAAGAAAAATAGAAAAAAAAAACATGTTCATCGTGTATATACTTACACCGTACGTATTATAGTTCGAATGCAACGCATAATATAATATTATATTGTAGAGCCGAAGAAAACGATCGCAGCACCCGAAAATAGAGACTTTATAGGTGTACAAACCGCGGTGTACAGATGATACATATAGAGCCGAGTGTGGTGTGTCAGTCGATATACAATATCAATATATCATATTATCGTACACCCACGGGCCAACAACCCGTCGTGAATTACATTGTTTCTCGTTTTTTTATTATTTTGCATAGTATTATTATTATCATTCATAACAATATTATATTATATAGGTATACATTGTGCTATCGTAATACCGTTGTTCGTTGAATCGTCGAACTGGCGGTGATGCGCATGCCATTATGATAAATAAAAAATAGTTGATGGTTTTTTTTTTTTTATCCTACACTACTGCGTGGGTTTTGAAAAATGGCGAATTGTATTTGAATATAATTATTTATCCGCACAATATGGTGGTGGTGGTGGTGGTGGTGGTGGTGGTGGTCGTCGTCGTCGTCGTCTTCTTCGGTTCTGTCGACGACGACTGGGTACGGTGCGGCGGTGATGTATATTATACTTATGTATATATATGCGCGTTATTCTTCATTGTTTCTCTCCCACCTGCAATACATTATACAATAAAATATATACGCTTTCGCGGTTGTACCTATATACGACAATACATATTATTACGCCGCACCGCGTTTGCCGTACTAAGTGTGTACATATATTGTACACGTACAGCACTGCGTACACGATGCACAATGATAATATTATGTAAACCTTACGTGCGTGTATTATAATGTACTTCGGCAGCGGTTGAAAATATTCGAAATCATGCAGCCATTCCCGGTCGAACCTAGCTCGCGAACAACGAATGATCGACGAGCGGCAACGTACGGTTCACTACATTGGTTTCATTTTTAAATCATTTTCATAAAGCGATTAATGTAAATAAAATTACGATTACGTAGGTATATGGATTGTCTCATGATATTGTATAGTATTGTAGTTGTTCCTAAACATTATATTATTTCTTGATGTTTTTAACGTTTAAATGTTTTAAATGTTCACTAAAATACTTTAGTAATAACTGCGCACTATACCTATTATGTATACATTGTATTGTAATAATAATATAATAAAATAAACTCCGGACCTCGTTTTAAATCCTCCGGACTCCGATGGAAATCACTTGCCCGACTCCTGGACTATATTATAGTCGTAGGTGTATGCGGAATACGCTTACCGTAGTCGTCGCGTCTATTTTAAATACAAACATTTCCGTATAATCAGTTTCAAACGTCGTGACAAGTGCTGTTCGCGATCATAGGCGAAAATTGGGGGGGCTAAGCCTCCTAAAAACGTACAAATAGAAAAATTAGCCCCCTCAAATAATTGGTCACTGCAGGTTACTGCAATAAATATATGCATATTAACTTTCAATTCGAAATTCAAATATTTTTGGAACGCGAATAAAAACATTTATGACTTTAGAAAAAAAAATAGGATGTGATATATTTTCTGATTTCATTGCCAAATATTGAAGTTTATAGAGTACAGAGGCACAGCATAATAAATATTTAAGTATCAATGTATATAAGTTTAATAATTATTAGAATATATAAACGTAATCAGTTGAATCTAGTTACTAATTTCAATGCGCAGACATCGATATCATTATTTTCTTGGAACTGCCAACTGCATCGCGTTATCGACGCTTATCAAATGGCAAAATCAGTATTAATTTATCAGTATTACTTCAGTACTTTCCAAAACTATATACTCTAACATGTATAAGCTTATGCAAGTTGAACTTACTCTTCCTATAAGTTCATCAACGTGTGAACGTAGTTTTTCTGCAATGAGGATTAAAACATGGCTGAGGTCATCCATGTTACAGAATAGATTTAATAACTTAGCTATAATTAGTATTGAAAATGATATTTCTAAAAAAAAATTGATAAAGAAGCCATACTAGATTTATTTGCACAAAAAAAAAAATAGATGTATTATTTTAAAATAAATATTTTTTAGTTTCATTGTAGAGTTTCCATTGTTAAAATTCAAGTATACGTATGAGTAGGTATCTAAGTTATATGCATAGTATACTATATCTATCTAAAATAAATAATAATGTTTAGGGTAATATTGTATACATATATTTTTTTTGCTTTGATAAGTATTTTGAAATATCAGCCCCCTCTAAAATTATGGAGAATTTCCGCCTATGTTCGCTACAAGAATTATCCGGGTGAGATATAGGTATTTTGTGTACGTCTGTGTGTATGTGTGTGTGTGTGTGTGTGTGTGTGTGTGTGTGTGTATTATACGCGCATAGTTCGACCAACGTTTTAGACAAAATACATGTGTCCCGCGTCCGAACCGCTTACACAGCTGTACACGAAATTGGCTCCGAACTTAAACCGACAACCGACACCAACGCGTGTATTTTTATCAGGGCTTACAGTGAAGGCAGGAGCAGTGCTCGTAAAAGGACCCGGTCTCCACCCCCTAGCTCTCAAAGTGCTTGAAAACCGTCACCGTTAAAATGTCTCCGAAAAGTTAACTGCGGGATTGTTAGGTCAAAATAATCACCTACATTTAAAACCACTGTATATTCATATTTATTTATTTTTATTTTTATTTGAAATCAAAAAGATTACGGGACCTCAATGAGAAAACTCGAGTGGAGGCCCAGGGTTATCAGTTTACAATATTCTAAATAAAATATTACATATCTAAAATATAACATGAGAGATATAATGACAAAATTAAATAAAAATATAATAATATTATATGATATTGAATTATAAAATAGGAATTGAATGGTTATAATATTTTAAATTTTACTCGCATTATATTCATATTGAAGCCTGCAATGGAAAATATGTTTTTTAAAAGCAGGTAAAGGCATATCAGCTGTATGGATAGGCATCATATTATATATCTGAGTTTCCAAGAAATGGTATACTGTACGGCATCAGGTTTTTTTTGGCCAATCTAAAGAAAAGTTATTAGCTGTGTGTCTAGTATTAACTTCATGGCTAATAGGACATAATTGGTTATATATAGATTTATTGTAAATATTTAAAAAATGTTTTATGTTATTTTGTTATCATCAACTATATATTACACCGTCTCGACGTCTCCTCGACAGTCGATTGTAGGTACCTGATGAGGACCTATGTAAACTCCATCACCAATCACAACTTTTTTGACATTTTTTTTCACGTAATTTCACTTTAGACCATAGTTGGTTAGTGTTTTTTACCTAGAAAAAACTTAAGATATTTATGTGTATAATTGCTCTGCAAAGAGATATATATAGGGATCATTGATCACGCCTTGCGTTTTGTTGCCACCTTAAATCAAGATTTTACGTGCAGTTAGCGCGCGAAACGATATATATTATTACTTACTATACATAATAATCGTATATTAATTATTCATATATAATGGTTAGCCTCGCAGTCCGGGAGATATTTTACTATTTTGTATTAAGACAATATATAACATCTTCGATTTGAAGATAAAAAAAAAAAACGTTGAAATATTCTAAAGATTTTATTTTAACAAAATATTTTTTAGTTGACCAAAAAATGAAAAAAAAATATATGCCTTATGCCCAAAACTATTTTAACACTTAAAAATTTTATTTTCCAAAAACCTTTTCTTATCATACTCATATAGTATTAACTATAATATTATTATAATGGTAGTACGTTCCCTTCAGGTTTCAAATTACACGGTTTACGGTAGTTTCGACTGTACGCTGATTAGTGCGAATAATGAATGAGAGGCATTTGAGTTATGTATTTATTATCATATAATATAATAAATACAAGTGTGATTTGTTTTGCGCGTAAATGGCGGTACAATGTGCACATAATAATACATCGTTAACGTATTTGTTTTTCCGAGCAGGTCATGTCCTTTGAGTGGATATGCTGAAGGATATTCACAGTCCAGGATTGGCGGCCGATCCGGAGGACGGCAGCAACGGGGCTTGTTGCGCGGGCTGCGGTAGATCGATCGACGACCGTTTCTATCTGTCCGCCGTGGACATGTGCTGGCACATCGGGTGTTTGCAGTGCGCCGAATGCAAGCTGCCGCTGGACACCGAGCTCACGTGCTACTCGAGACACGGCAACATTTACTGTAAACAAGACTATTACAGGTATAATATATTGTGCGACGGCGTTTCTTCGACTTATTCCATATTAAATGTTATGTCATGTAATAATGTATTATATCGCGCGCAAGTAACCGTCGACAACCGTAACCGGGGCCCAAAGTGGCAGGTGAGGGACGCAACAGTACCTATAGGTACATTCGATTCCCATTTCTTCGCAGTGATGCTTAGTTCAAATTGTATATGAAACGTTCGCTGCAAAGATGCAATTGTTTGGTAAAAATTCATTAAAAAATCAAATCATCAAGTCTTTTACAAATAATAACTTAACCATGTGCATTTTTAACTATACATTTCAGAAAATTATATGACGGATATTATGTACAACTAATATTACTAATTGCAGTACCTACATGTATACCTATATGAAACGATGTAACGTTCAAAATTATGAATGGATTCTAGACCCTTGCTACGTTTTTCGCTACTTTAAGCTCTGCGAATATTACAATATACCATATCGTGTCGTGGTGTCACTGCAACTCATCTTTAGCCGATTTCGAGATATTTATAGTAAACAAAAAAAAAAAAATATTTTTTTCCCTTCAAAATATAAAAAATATTCTTTTTTGTTGTTATTTTTTCCCCACACGCCGAACTATATTCAAAGTATCGATCGAAGAAACTCATTTAATATTTTTAGACGATCGTGCTGTGAGCAGACATAATTATTATTATATTCGTTGTGTAAAACACTTTTTCGTTGGTGGATGTTTAAAAATTCGTCAATAATTGCACAACGTCTAACCGCTGTTGCTGTAAATAGTGTTCCAACGCAGCTGAAACTGGTTATAAACATTCTGTTGACATTTCTTAATTGTTTCAAATAAAGTAAAATATCTGAAAATTTATTCAATTCTGATATTGTTACGTATGAAGATGCTTACTAAAGAAAAGAGCTTATAAAATCGTGTGATGTTTTAAAATATACTTTTTGAAGCTGATAGCTCACTGAATCATCGCGGGCGTCTAAACTCGGAATTTGGATAGTTGTTTTTCGGTGTTAGCTAATATTTCAGTAAAATCGATATCTGAAAAAATGAAATAATCTACACTATACCTACATCAAAAATCAAAAATTTACCTGAACCGTGCACCAATAAAATAGCTGCCGATAAAATTATTTATTGCCTATTCATCATAGATATTTATTTTTTGAATAAGTTTCTTATTTATTTATTTTTTATTCGACTTTCGAATTAATATTCCCTACCTGCTATACGTATTAGTAAAAGTTTTTAGAAATCACTTATCTTTTATCATCTTATTTCCATGTTATCAGAAACGTATATACACTATACGCGTCTAATTGTGTAGAGTATTTGATGAAAACGGATTCGCTTAATTTGTTTGATGTTATTTTAAGACCATCGCACCAGTACCATCCGGTACGTATAGTGACGTTTGTTTTCCTAAACTAGACGCGAGACTTGGCAGAACAAAAATATTATAGATGAGTTAAAAACAAACTAATTTGTTCAAGACCGTATGTATATAGTAAGAGGGAGATGGATGAAGACTTTGTGTATGCAAATGCGTGAAGTGCAGTCATTATGTCTGTAGAATGATTTTCAGCCGTAGCACGGTTCCTAAAATGCAATTACTATACGTAGAAGGAGACATTGTTCAACAGCAGTTGGAACACCCTAATTTACTCGCATGATGACTGCGGGTTCCGGTTGAATTCTGATCTCGGGGAACTAATAACCCAGCAATTATTTATAAAATACAAAAAATAAAAACACAGATAATAAACGACGGGCAGGGACAAAAATGATTCAATTTAAGACGAAAGTACACGAAAGTTACATATTATCGTCATCAATCACCACCATCATCGGTACTACTACTAAAAGATAGTGTTTTATTTTTTAATACCAGAGAGACGATTCACGCGACGTATAAATAAGATCACGTACATCGTAAAATGCTTTACACATTTCGTCGCTACCGGCGGAATATGATAAGGATATAATATTTTCAAGACGTATACTTAACATTATAATATAGGACGAAAGAGTAAACAATGCGAATCGTCGTCGACCGTTTACGCGGACAAATTTGCTAATCGCCGCCGTTGGATTTATTTTTAAGCCAATAATACCGAATCGGATTTCCCGTCAATGGTTTGAATAATAATTGAACGCACGTGCGTATCACGTTTCAGTTGATGAAGTGCATTATACGAGGATTAACGACTATATCATACTCGAGGGGGAGGCATATTAATACCAAAGCCCTGAAATGATGATGCGCGTTGAAGAAGTCATTTTATGCGGATGGTAAATCGTATACCGTGCATAAATAAAAATATTAACAATATATTATACGCTTTAACTCGAACTCATCTGACGATTTTCCTCCGCATGCCATGCTATAATATCACTAATACCAGTTCCCGTAACGATGGTCTTGAATTTTACCCGAACCTAGTGTACCTATATTTACAATTCATTTTTATTGTACACTATAATATAATATACGTGTCGGTAAATCGTTCTTTCTGCCGTAGTCATAATAAATAATAATATATGATGTTTGCAAAATTTTAGTAATACTCATGTTACCTTATTAAAATAGTCTAATACAAATGTACAATGCAAGCACCTTCTACGCATATTATACGCAGTATGCACCTATATTAACAGCATGTTCCAAAAGTCCCGTATCATCCTTAATACCTCCATCGAAAATCAATATATTTAAATGCGGTTTTTTTTATAATACTAAGTATGAAAATTATGATTGCATAGCATAAAATTCAATATTTTTTATGCATTTAAGAATTTTAAATTTTAAAGATAACTATATTGTTGAGCATATTTTTGAAAACAGTTCAAAAAAAAAAAAGAAATATTGAAATTGAATAAAAATTGACCAAGTTAGAGCAAGTTATGTTTTTGAATAATTACAGACTGTCATAAAAAATCAGCGTTCCAATCTAGAATTTAAATCGAGCAATAATTCGTGTTTTGGTAAGTAACATAACTATTATTATAGTTATTCAAAAATATAAATTACTCTAACTTGGTCAATTTTTGACTTAAAAATTTAAAATTCTTGATGCATAAGAAAAAAATGTTGACAATTTTTGAATTTTAAAATGGAAAAAATTGAATTTTATGCCATTCAATCAGAATTTCCACACTTTGTATTGTAAAAAAAAAAAAAAACCGCGATCGGTATATTAATTTTCCACGGAGGTATTAAGGGTGATACGGGACTTTTGGGACATAGTATACAATACTATAACGGTTTCGATAAGCTTTCCATTGACGCGCAGTGTGTGTGACGTAAACGAGAGTTCACGTTGTGCGTGTACACCGCGCCCAAAGAGAACGCGTACTGACAGAACATGCACGTAATATGCACACGTACCCTATTTAGTCGTAAATTGTTATAATTGATATGCGCGCGTTACGATAGGATAAAATATTTCGAGTTTTGGCCGACTGCAGCAGTATAGTTGAGGTCGGCTCCGTCTGCCGACTGTCGCGGTCACGTTCCGCCCCTCGATCGGTCGGCGCACATAAACGAATATGTGTGCGTGCGCTGTATAACGAGACCGACTCGAGGGTTGTTCATTCGTGAACCGCACGCCGTTTTGGGCAGACACAAAACATCTGTATACGGACGATAATGTTGCGGGTGCGGTGACGGATCGAGTCCCTGTGACGACGGCGTATAGCTTGCTCGTAATCCCTTTTGCATACTACGTATATACACAGGGTCGGTTTATGCTTCAGCAGGATTTATGTGCACGCGCTATAACCTTCTCCTCCTCCACGTCCTGATGCTTCCACACCGGGACACCTGGAGCGAGAGACGTATATATGTGTATTGTGCGCGCACGTGCACGTCTCTTGTCATGTCACGCGCGTATTTTTTCCAAGACCATATCTCTATATAGGTACATGAATATACGTTATTACGCGCATGGTACAGTGCCGGAACTACATTCGCATAACGCTCATATTTTATTTATTTGATATCGAACCCCCGAACGCATGCTTAATATACATAAATGACGTTTTGCCCCGGTCGTCCCCCGGACGCGGTTATATAGCGTATAGGTGCTCTCGACAATTTTATACTGTCATCGTATCACGCGATCCGCACGTGCGTGTTTCTTGATCGAAATCTGACCGAATCGTCGGTACATATATTGAAATAGGTACGGATTATACAGACCCGTCGCTGCCGCCATCGCTTTTCAGCTATTATACATAATTTAGCTCCCTGCTTGCTCGCAAAATCGTTTTCGCGTGTGTCCGGTCCCGCGTGCGCTGTCAAAACGTCTGTGGTTCATCCGTGTGTACGCAGAGTATACGCACGCATCAAATTTTCACCGATTTTACCCGCAGTAACATAGAAAACACCATCGCATCAAAAAACCATCCGATATGGATCCTGCGCATCCTCCTGCTCAATTTTCAAACATACGTCCATCGCGCAGGCCTATTCATTATGGGCTCCAGTGGATCACCCGGGGGGGGGGGGCTGAAATCCCATTCAAAAAAATATATTTTTCACTAAATTATCCATTATTATAGCATATTTTCACAAATATAGTATACTGCAACGATGATTGATTAAACATATAATATAACATATAATAATAATAGTAAGATAATTACCATTTATAATTTGTGGTAATTATTTACTTGTATGTAAAGAAAATAGGAAAATGTTTAAGCCCTCCCCCCCCCCAAACAAAAATCCTGGGTGCGCGCCTGATGGGCTCAGGCATAGACTGCGCAGTTAACCATGGTTGGTTGTACGAAGGAATCTTTCTGCAAACAACCCCAACTATATACCTACAATTGCTTTGCTCACCAAAACTCTTGGGTAAAAGATTCCACGTTAAATTATCAAACCACTTGAAAACTCCTTGTAACATACAATAGAAATGATAGTAATGTTCTCCTTTTCCGTATCCACTAAATGTTCAACGTCGTCTCAAACGTAACCACTGCAGGTCTAGGAGTCTAGTCCAATTAAAATATGAATAATAATAATATTTGAGAAAAAACAAACCAACGAGCGGTAATATAAACAATGGAATTCAATTCTGAGATGCCGTTAGTGCGCGAACTGTTTCCTATATACAATCTGTTTATGTGAACTTTCTTACATTTGTACACATAAAATATTTATTGTTTTAGAAAATAACATATTATAAATAATATTAATTTAAATAAAACGAGAAGAAATCCCTAATATACTAACGATAGACTTCCGCGGTCGTGTAATGTAAAACTCTATACATTGACAATATGTTATGTAAAAAGATGATTTTTTTAACCGCGTTCGAGCCAAGGCTGATAAAACTGCAACAGAAAGTCGTATATAAAGTTAGTGATCTGTAGTTTTCAAACGAAGCTCATTGGAAGCTAATACATTTGTTGATTAATTGTATTTTTCAAAACTCGCACATAATAATTATATATTCACCCGGTGTACGACACAGAAATACTTTGAAGCTACATCGAGATAATAGCTAATTAATAACACACCTAGTGATCGCGTTGAAAGATTTCCAAAACGCCCTGTTATTTGTTAATATTATGTTTTAATTAATCATTTAAGCAAAACCCAAAAAAAAAAAAAATAAGGGCTGTAAAAGTTACTGCGACGTACGCAGAGCAATATAAAACCAAACCAAAAATATTTATTTGCCACAAGGATGCACCCATACATCTAAAGGTTCACCATCTCAATCTACGCCAACAGAACTTTTATTTTCTATAATATTTTATCTATACTACACGATGAACATTTCATTCAAAATGTTCGATTAAAAAAATGTAATACCATTAATTTAATATTTTTTTTTTCATCGTGAACTACCCTGAGGGTGACCACCGGCCGTATAACCAATTAAAAGTGAAACCAAAAAGACAAACATTAGTGTATCTAAATAGAACCAAAAAACTACCGTGCAGATTATCGTCGTTTTTTAGCACATTTATTTTTATTTGTTAACTGAAGGCAAAATCAAACGATAACGAAAAACGGTATTACAGATATGTTTGGATTTTAGACAATGATCATCGTTATCGAATTTTTTTTTTTCTATACGGTCGCATACTGTGCAGCCTATTTTGTCTTTTTAAATTGCTTCACTTTGTGTAACGCAAATAATAGTACCTATTTATAAGTGCATCTCTTTATAATATTACGTTATTGCAGTTTTATAGTATATTAATAGTTTAATAGTATAATTTTACTATTTTTTTTTCTACCAACATAATATACAAATGATACCTACGTCCAGTAATATTTATAATAATATAAACATTATAAATACACGTATCGTAAAAAAAAAATATATATATATATATATAATATACGAACACGGTAATTACGTCGCCGCCGTACTGCATAGGAGGATATTTGGTCACATTCATGGGGGGGGGGCTTGATAGTTTTGTCTAATCCATTAACGTAAACACTAAACAGACATTTATAGACGCTTTAATCTACTTGCAAGTGGTAGTGGCTACTCTTACAGTAATATAGCTGAGGCACAAAATATATACATATAGGTAATAGAAACACAAAAAAAATTAATTATACGTAGGCTACTAATTTGTATTTTTATTGTAATTGTATAAACCTATTGCGTTGTGCAAATATATTAATGTGAGTATTCCAGACTACCATTCTCGTATTCCATCGAAATAAAATAAGGATTATAAAACATCAAATATGAAAATATACAATTTATTTTTACGTCTGGGCGTCTGGTGTGCGCTTAATTACGTTCTAAGGGGGCTTGATCACGTACTGGGGGGAGGGCTGAAGACCCCCAAGTACCCCACCCCCCCCCAATATCCACCTATGCGGCGTATTGTATGATTGTTCTGTCCGGCAGATTGTTCTCGATAAAACGCTGCGCCCGGTGCCAGGGCGGCATCGGCGCGTGCGACCTGGTGATGCGGGCCAAAGACCTCGTGTACCACGTCGAGTGTTTCGCGTGCTACGCGTGCGGCACGGTGCTGTGCAAGGGCGACTATTACGGCGTGCGGGACGGCGCGGTCTTCTGCCGGCCGGACTACGAGCGGCTCAAGCACCGGGACATGTGCGAGCTGGAGCCCATGTGCAGCCCGCCCAGGGCCGCCGGCCACCATTGGCCGTCCGCGCACAAGGGCCGGCCCCGGAAGAAGAGGAACGTGCAGCTGCCGTCGCCTGTGGCCGCGACAGAGTGCAGCAACGGGCTCACCGAGCTCAACGTGCTGAGGATACCGCAGTCGACGTTGGGCAAGTGACATTATAATATGACGTTATGGCGTGTATTATTATTATTATTATTATAATTATTTGTGTATTATAATATATGCTGTATACCAGAGGTTTTCAACTTTTTTCGGATCTTGACCTCCCCCCATTTTTTATTTTTTTGTACTGCGACCCCCTTCAAAAAAAAAAAAAAAAAAACGGGTGGACCTCGCATTGCTGTACAGTTGGGGGTGGAGTGTACCTCGTTTATAGGATAGGTCATTATTAAAACGGATTTGTTAAATTTGAATGCAATGATAGATATCATTGTATACGAATAACGATTCTGAACGGAGTTAATATGTTTGTCGAAAATGTGTATATAATAATATAGTATTTTATATTTAAATTGAATTATAATGCAATTTCGTAAAAATTTAAATTTCAAACGGTCATAAAATTTTTCCTCTTAAATCGGGTAGAATTTTTTTTATATATTTTTGAAGGTAAGCTTATGGACAACCTAGTGTTAAAATTTTGAATCTTAAGTATAAACAGAAAAAGTTTTATGAATTTTCAACTACAAAATAACTTGCAAATTATCGCGATTTTAAGATATTTTATACAAATTTGAACTTTATGGGCTTATAAAAAAAATTTGAGTGAAACCATCTCCGATATTTTTTAGTTACAATTAGTATTACTTATATTTAATCCTTTAATTCATTTTCAAGAGTTTTTGGACAGTCAAAAAAATTTTATAGAAATTTAAAAAAAAAAAAAAACTTACAAAAATCGAAAATTTAAATTGTCTATAAATGAGTCAAAATATGTTAAAATACTTTGAAAACTTAACCATGTATAGAGAAAATCAATATAAAGATTTGGTGAAAATTTCAAATCGTTGCGGTTTTTTGTTTTTGAGTTAGAGCATTTTAAAAAACCGATATGATTTATCAGTCTAGAATTTTATATATTATATTATATTTTACGTATAATTTTATGTCAATATTCGCTGTTCAAATAATTATAAAAAAAAATTGTGCCTAAGGATTTTGATGATTTTTGAATGACAATAAAAACTACTTGTGTGGAATATTCTATTAAATTTTCGAATATTTTGTATTAGTCAATTTTTTTTTATCACCGACTATAAAAAAAAATATAAAAAATTCGAATTTTTTAAATGCCTATAAGTGACTCAAGAATCAATATAATATTTTGAAAAAAATACGACATAAAGGAAATGCCTATCTTAATAACTGGTGAAAATTTCAAGTTTTTGCGACTTATACTTTTTGAATTATAACAAATATTTAAAATCGTTTGAGGATAAATCGCTATTTTATGCAATTTCGTAAAAATTTAAATTTCAAATGATCATAACATTTTTTCCTTTTGGTCTGGTAGAAATTTTTTTATATATTTTTGAAGACTAGCTTATGGACAAATTAGTGTCAAAATTTTGAACCTTAAGTATAAACAGAAAAAATTTTATAAATTTTTATCTACAAAATAACTTGCAAATTATCGTGACATTAACACATTTTATACAAATTTGAGCTTTATGAGCTTATAAAAAAAATTTGAGTGAAACGATCACCGATATTTTCTAGTGAAGATAAGTTAAGCTTATTATAAACCTTGTATTAAATTTTCAAGAGTTTTCGGCCTGCCAATTAAGTTTTATAGGTATTTAAAAAAAAAAATTTACAAAAATCGAAAATTTAAATTGTCTATAAATAAGTCAAAATATGTTAAAATACTTTGAAAACTTAACCATGTATAGAGAACATCAATATAAAGATTTGGTGAAAATTTCAAGTTGTTGCGGTTTTTCGTTTTTGAGTTAGAGCATTTTAAAAAAATGTAGTTTGTAAAAATGTGATTTTGCGTAAAATTTCCCGTTTTTTCGTAATTTTTTTATCGTTTTTTTCGATTTTTTAAAAAAGTATTGAAAAAGTTGGATTTTTGACTTGCCTTAGTACCATCTACATCCACTTTCCTATCAGAAAAGTTGCTGTTTAAGAAAATCGAAACATTTTTACTACCAAAAATCGTGTCCTCAGACACAAAAAAAAATAAAAATGAAAATAAAAAAAAAACACACATCATTGTAAAACCAATAGATTCCATCACTCCGTTCAGAATCTAAAATAGTTAATAATAATATTTTTTCAATTAAAATCAGTACTTACGAATCGAAAAATATATTCTCACCTGGAAGAGAATATTATAGAATATTATAAGATCATTAATATTACAAATAGTTTTTATGTGTATTTCCATTATATACATCTTAATTTAAATACAAAATATTCATAAAAACTAAAAAGTTGCAAAAATATGTTATTTAGTTACATGATCTGTTACAATTATTATAAAAGTTGATATGTGTACTCGATATTTACGACGTGAACAATTATGTTTTCCACCATCAAAAAATAACAACAAAAAAATACTTTGTCGTATACTTTATAGTTTATAGTTTTACACAATCTCCGTATTTTTGGAAAGCATAGGTACATAGTAAATTTATAAAATAAACTTGATCTTTCGCTGTTTTTGTCAAACCTTGAAATACTATTATATAAGATTAAATAATATTAAAAATCCAGTAAATAATTCGTTATATTTTTGTATAAGAATGCTAAGAAATAAATTACTTTTGAATGTACCGTATTAGTATACAGTTTTGGTAGTACAAGTATCTATATAGTATGTATCATGTTTGCAGTTTGACCTGTACTCTTTTTAGCGGTTAAAATTTAACCTTAAAATATAGGTAGTTATAATAAAATTTTAAGAATAAATTACAAATGATTGCGTTTATTTTTCAACAGAATACCTATATTGTCTACGTACAACCAGCATTAAAATGTAATAATTTTTTGGTATTCATGCAGAACTGAAGCTTATTATTATATAGACAGGCTACATAGTACAAGATTTCGGGTACGGTTTTATATTATTGTAAAAGAGTATTTGTACACTCGTACACAAATATATCATAAAAGTACATGTATTGCTTTAATTTATGATTTAAACTTAACTATATATTCTCAACTTATAAACCAATAAGTAACTTTACTTTTAATTAATTATTTTTATAGTGAAAAAGGTCTTAAAATTAATAAATTCCTAAGTTGGTTAGTTATAAACTTTCGTACTATGGACGGACTTAGCACTCCGCTGTATAGAATACGAAGCAAAATAAGAATTTTTATACTCGAATTCAGGATATTGCTCGGTTAATCTGTATAGTATATATACAATATATATAGGCTTGGAGGCTGGCAGCAAGATCCCTCCATTGCTCTTTTTATTGTGGGTCTTATGAAGGGATTTAATCAAAGCAATGAATATGTATTTCATTGTTTTATTTCGTATTAATTTTCTGTAATCATGCCTACATATTATAACGATAGATATTATTATAATAAAAAGAGCGTGAGGGACGATTTTCGCCACTTATCCGATTTTTTTGTATAAAATCATACCCACACTGATGTCTTTATATTTGCGACGAGGAAAACAAGAAATTCATTTAAGATACTACCATAAACACATGTGTTAAATTTTAAATCCTTATGAAAAATAAACACAAAATCCCTCCAACATCTTCTTAGACCTCTGTTTCGATAAAAATTAATAATAAAAACAAAACATTGTTCTAACGATTATGGACTTACGGTATCCAATAATTATGCGAGCTACGAAACCATCAAATACAGGAACTCTCCAATCCTCCCAATTAATATGTCTTCGACTAATCTCCTCAGCTCCCTGGTACGTTACTAATAAAAACCTACACAAATAGAACCTCAAAATAGAACCCCTTGGCCAAATCGAAAAAACATTCTATACTAAATATCGAAATTAACAAAATAATCTATCCGAATAAGAATTTTTTCATATCCAAATCATCTTCAAGCTCACTATCTACCAAATAATCCATCTTATAAATCAGGGTTTAAATGAAAATGATGCAGAGGCAGATCTCCTAACCTTATTTAATTTTAATAAGTATTCATTTCACCTCTACTATCAATAAGTAACTAATTAATAAATAAATTAAAATATATACATGCTGGGTATTACCAATGGGTGCCTTCCTTAATCCGTTATACGCATTTTTATACTATATTCAAACAAAAAACCTAATTATTTTACAAACATTTGTCTATAGATTGTACATTACTTAAATAAAAATAAAATAAAAAATCTTATTGGAATATTATAGTTAAAACTAATTTATGGTTAAACAAGTTCGTGGAACAAAATTAGTCTGTCTCGTCTCTACAACAATCGGTGTCTTAATAAAACATTTTACTGCTATAACTTAAAATAAGTCGTCACTACATAATTATTTTAAATCGCCGTACAACTATCAGTTAGAGTCATTTATAAAAAAAAAAAAACATTTATCAACGTTTATGTACCTACTATACGAATAAAATAAAAAATTCGCTTTGAATTTTCAGTTGAGAATTGTTCGTTTCAAAGATAAAAAAAAAACTCTCTAGAAGCGATGTAGCCTCGTCTCTCACCTTTCTTCCAGCCAACTATTAATCACAGTTCTCGAAAACCGTCAGTCGTCACTATACGGTAGCGCGATGATTTAATACTATACAATACGCATATACACAATACATTTCGATAAAATTACGACGATTATTATTTATTATATTATAATATTGTTTACTGTCTTTAAAAATCAAACTTCAATAAAAAAAACCATTGCTGACAAAGCAAACGAAACCAACTCACGTATTATTTATTATACACTCGAATATACGTGTCGCTCTATCTCACTCGGAATAAAAAAATTAAATGGGAATACGTTATACAGTTAATCTCGGAATTCATGTGTGCATATATACATATGTACGTGTGTGTGTGTGTATATATATATATATATATATATATATATATATATATATATTACGAGAGGTTGCCAAAACTCGAGCAAAACGCGTGATTTGCATACATCGATTTGTTCACGACTCGCTTGGATCGACGTCATTCATACATTTCCGTACACTTTTCTCTTTTACTCTTTCGCATCGAATTATAAATACCGTCATTATAGTTCGGTATATTTGATTTATAAAATTTCATTCATTCGTTGCGCTAACACCCAAGTCAAGTCCGAGCCATGGTGTTTTGAAACATGAGACATTTTATATTGTGTTTCCGTATAGTATACTCGTATTGTAATTATATCTTGGCCGGTTACTATATATACTGAAAATAAAAGTGACTTGTGAAGATTTTGAATCTAGGTATATAATAGTGCTGTTTATGATCTCGGGCATGGTTGTCAACAGTGTAATATGTTAATTGAAAATGCGATTGACGTATAACAATTATGATTTAAATACGTAGGTACTCACAATATATGAACAGACTAAATAGTTAATAATATGACATTACACTAAAACACTCGTAAATATTATATTAAATGTGTTATAACTTTATAAGTGCATGTTTTGAAAACGTGTGTTATTAAAGATATTTTAATTTTTTATCTTGATTTAATTTTTTGTGATTATAAAGTATAAATTAAATGTAAATTAAAATATGAACTGTAATTGATTAACCACCATCCATAAAGGTCATCTATCTTTTTCTTTGGAATGAACTACAGTTTTCAAAATTTTGAAATCAACCTCTTCAAAAGAGATAATTTTTTACTTGATACATTTTCGCTCCATATAATGTAGTCATCGATACACCGAAAAGAAAAACTTGACCAGAGTCGATTTTGAACCTGTATATTGTGCCGTTTATAATTTTGCTAGGATGATTCGTTTATCATGGTCATAACACTCATAACATATAAGTATGCAGGAATCAAACGCGATCGATCATGCTCCTGCAAGACTCAATTATAAAATGTACGCTCGTCGTCGCGAACACAAACACGTGCGCGATTAATTTACAGATTTTTTTTTTGTTTAATTTTTTAAACCAATTTCATTATATATTTTTATCCTTTAATTAATTTTTGTTTTTATAATTATTGTTATTTATTGGTCCGCAGACAAACGACAACGACGACGACAATGTGAAAGAAAGCGACCGTGACTGCGACGACGACGACGAAAGAAGGACGAAGGACGACGGCGGCCGCGGTTAACGAGGACGCGACACTGCACCTGCGCGCGGACGGACGACGGACAGGCACCCATCGTACGATCGACAACTGGCGGTGATGGAATTCCCGAGCGTCGTGCAGCTGGCCGGAGCCGGTTGGCCGTCCGTGGAACCGCTGTCGGGCGGCGGCTACAACGGCACGGACGCGACGGGCCCGTACAACGGCACCGGTGGCGGCGACCGGGACTCGCTGTACTGCGGCGACACGTCCGGCCACGAGACGTCGCTGTACCTGATATCCAAGATCCTGTACATAATCGTGTGCATCATCGGGCTGGTGGGCAACACGCTGGTCATCTATGTGGTGATCCGGTTCTCCAAGATGCAGACGGTGACCAACATGTACATCGTGAACCTGGCCATTGCCGACGAGTGTTTCCTGATCGGCATACCGTTCCTGATCGTCACCATGTCCATGGACTTCTGGCCGTTCGGCAACATCATGTGCAAGGTGTACATGACCACGACCAGCGTGAACCAGTTCACCAGCAGCATATTCCTGATGATCATGAGCGCGGACCGGTACATCGCCATATGCCATCCGATATCGTCGTCCAAGGTGCGCACCGCGTACGTGTCCAAGATCGTGTCCGTCACCGCGTGGACGTTCAGCATCATTCTCATGATACCGGTCATCATGTACGCCAGCACCATGGACAAGGGCAACGTGAAGAGCTGCAACATCATATGGCCCGAGAACGAGCTGTTCAGCGGCCAGACCGCGTTCACGCTCTACTCGTTCGTCCTCGGCTTCGCCATACCGCTCATGCTGATATTCGTCTTCTACATACTGGTCATCAGGAAACTGCAGACGGTCCGTATAGTATAATTTAACATAGATTATATGCATTACGATTATCATAATAATACAATGTGTAGACAACAAATATTATATAGCGTTGGCACAGCCTCACGCTATGGACGCGGGGGTGTCATGGGTGTAAAATTGCGAGTGAAAAATTATGCCACAATCCGGGATTGAACCTGCGACACCGAAAGTCGACGCGTAACCACCGTGTAATCTTTGTCTTGTGATTTTACACCAACGTAGGTGGAAGGCCGTTACCGCCAATTTACATGCATTTATCGATCAAGCCATCAAATTTTACCGACAAATCCAACTTTCATAAGTGAAGTACATACCGTTATTGATTAACCTAACCTAAACCGTACCTTCTAAAACGGAGAATTTTCCATGATTAACAATCTAAATTCAAATATTGTTATTTTTTCTTACGAAAATAATTTAGGTAAACTTTCTGTGTGAAAGAGAAACAATGTATGTTAATAAAGCCATTTCATATATATATATATATATATATATATATATATATATATATAAGCTAGATTTGTTAATAAAGTTTGGTATCTAGCTCGATAAATACATTTTCGAAAAGCTAAAATATCTAGCAGGTAAATAGGCGGAAACGGTCATTTCAAATTTTGGCGAAAACGGTACATGCCCGGTAGAAGATATCCGCGTTGTACGACTGAAAGGAACAACGCAGCGCGTCATACTCCCCCCCCTCCAAGTGAACCACGGAAATTACCCGGGTCGTAGGTGGTCAGAGCTAGCGGTGATGTAGTTCCCCCTGACAGTGTTTTGAGTGATATCTCGGGGGATATCACCCGACATGCTAAGCAATGATGCGAGAGGAGGGATGATTGACAGATGGACTGATAGCTTTGTAAAGCTACCATGATAATGAACGCGGTCTGCTGTTCCGTCAGCTCATTTAGCCATAATTGATCATGGTAGGAGACCGGTGATTCCTGTTCGGGGAATCATTTGGACACGTTATGAACGCGAGGTGTTATGCGGGGTATAAAATTGCGAGTGAAAAATTATACGACATTCCGGGTTTGAACCCGCAACCCCACGTGCGAAAAGTGGACGCGTAATCACTGGACCACCACGTCTTATCTTTCTCTCGTGATTTTATACCAACGTAAGTGAAAGGTGTCCGCGTTATACGGGAGAAAATAACGCAGCACGTCAGCGTACCTATGTATGTACATACAATATACATATACATGCTTTTCAGTTTTCACTCGTCTTCCGAGAATAATAGTATCCACTAGTCTTGGCTATAACCATCCTCGAGCGTAACAATTATTCCGGTCTTTTGTTTTCTACGTGAAGCCCATCGTAAACATTTGACGGCATTGTCCAGAACGATTATTGCAACATCCCGTAACATTACAATATTTAATCATTCACTCGCAGCTCCACCCGCGTATCTTCATCCGCAATGAGACTAAAAACGCCATAATTATTGTATATAATATAAGGAGTTAAAATGTAAAATATTGCAAAATGTGTCTGAGAAATATGCGGGGACAAAATTACTTGATAGGGAAGCGTGCATACAAGGATTTTGTTCGAGTTAAGTTCTAAAAGTCCTTTCACCACATTTTCCATCTGTACATCAACAATTTCAGGATAAATACGTATATAAAATTTAATTTTAGGTACATTGATCTGTATTCCCTTCACCGAACGCGCTACAGCGACCGTTATAGAATTTATTACAGAATTCCATTATTCAGAAATACCATCTATCTTACGCACTTTATCATAAAAACGCAACAATAATATTATACGCGTTTTTATAATTTCGTAATCGAAATATATTATTATAACATCATCATCGTCGTCGTACCCAGAGGTTAATATTTCTCTCGAAAGTTACATCTCTTCACCACTATTCTACGACGGATAGGCAGGAGTTATAGAAGATTTTATTGCTGTAGGTATACAACGTATTCACGATAATAGAGTTTACATACCGCCACTTTTACCATGCTCACGTGGTGTATAAAAACCATTATATAGTTAGGTACGTTAACATTGAATTATACTTACGAGATTTTTGGGATACATAAAGATTCCGAAAATGCTTTTCCAAGAGTAGTTAAGTATCATCGGCACGTATCGGTGCAAAGAGTGTAAAAACTAGCTATTTATATAATAATCATGTGCATCACAGCACCTCCGTATACTGCTATTGCTTAAAAAAGTCACCAAAGCCACTCCAATCGCATATTTCGCGTGTAGATATATCATCAGTCCTCGAATCTGAAAGAAAAATTATCGATATAATACAACAACAACGGAGTAGTTATAAAAAGCGAAATCCCGATCTGCAGCATCGTTCGTTCGTTTCGAGTTTTTCGCGGAAGAGAAAAGGATTGATTTTTCGAATCGTTTGAGCCGTTCCAATCGCACTTTGCTTAAAAACCCCCATATAAACCCTCTTCCTGCCCTTTAATAATCACCATATACACCCACTTCGCAAGGGTATATTGGCTTTCCTATACGTCGCCTTTCACTTGCGTGCAGATATCGCGCTCGCTTTAAAAATCAAATGCATAATTTAAAATGTTACTAGGTACGGAAAACGAGTGCGGAAAAAAAAAAAAAAACGTCATCCATAACCAATCAATTTGATCACGTCACACACCCGTCACACCGCCGGACCTCGCAACCGCCGCGTGTATATCTACGCGTATAGCTTAATGTAACAACTATACTAAACCACGTACCTACTAATGTGTATGTAGGCACATGCAATGTTATATTAATGCGCACACGTACGTGCGTGTGAACACATAACACATACAATATTATACACACACGCGCGCGCGCGCAAAATAACCGTGTACGCATAACGTGTACATATTATAATAATACGTGGATATCGCGCTAAAGCCGCAATTGTGTATCCTGTAGCTATATATTATACATAACGATATATAGTATATTACTTGTACTTCTGTAATTCGATTCTCGAACGTTATGTATACGCGCGCACGTGGTGTGAAAATGTAAAGAAAAAATTGAAGTCAAACATGAGAAAAAAAAAAAAACAAAAAACAAAAATAAACGCTCGAGTTACGCGACGAGCACGCATATATAACTCCATAATATATCTAAATGTATTGTTGTATTGTACACGCTCGTCCGGGCCCGTTATAAAACTCGCGGAAGTTTTTCTCGGAAAATACGTAGGTATATACATGTTGTTATTATTATTATTATTATTATTATTATTATTATTATTATTATTATTATTATATACGCGTCGTTATTTTATCGGGAGATATTAAAGCGTACGATTACGTAGACAAACAAGTGTGCGAAATATAAATCAAATCACGCCGTCCAATAAAAACCCCGAATGAATTGCCGTGTGCGCATTGGACATTCAGGTGTCACCTATCGTAATAAAAACACGCAGCACCGTGTACGTACGCATAAAATATATCGTTAGCAGTTCCATAAACCTTGTTGTACACGTTATATAACTCATGCTCGTTAGCTGTTTTTCATTCTTCACGTGTCGAAAACATAAAATTCCTTACGGCCATTACAATACATAATAATATAATATATATTATATTATATCGAAGTCGGTAGTGGCACTTTCCGGGGTCCGTAAAACCTATACAATTTTAAACGGGATAAAAATTATTTCACTATTTCGTCGTGTATACACGATAGTACATAGTTGTAGACGCGTGGAAATAATTCATTACTTGACGTATCATAATATTGTAAGTTGTAACTGTGCAGTTCGAACAAAATTAAACTATATGTTATTTATACAGTAACGACAATAAACTACTACACCGTACGAGTATAGCAGCTATATATATATATATACGCGTTTTATCGACAGTTTTCACGACCCATTATTATTGTACTGCACATCATCAGCAACAGAAGTTACCAGATGAGCCGATTAGTTACAAACGTTCGAACATACCGTCCGTTTAGATACTTATGGATCTCGGATCACTTTGGAAATTAAATGTCTGTGTAACCGTGCGGCCGTACAAGCATTTATATAATAATATTATAGTCCAGTGCATCCCCTGTTTTGTCCGTTTCGCAATGTTAATAATATAGTACGCATCAACCACTAAACTACTATTGTACCTATATTATAAAACAACACTCACGTAATTATTCACCCGATACAATATGAACGGAAAGCGTCATGTTGCATCATAATTATTCACCACGTCCGGACACAATCAAGTCAAGGGATAGTCTAAAACTAATTGCATAGAAGATAAATATTTGAACATGTCCTTTGGATTGTGCTCAGGATTCGGCTTGCGTACTTAATCGTGTCGACGTGCTACACTGTACGCATTGGTCACAGAATATGCGCGGTAGGTGATGAGTGGAACACATATAGATAACCATGATAAATACGCATTTCTCCAATATAGTGCTGGAAATACGAATTTGTGTAACGTCGTCGTGGGCGAGTATAACTAAATAAAAATTATGGATAAAAATTATTTCATTGGCAGAGAGAGAGCATCTCATATCGTTCACTTAGTCATCAGGAAATGCATACGAAACCTAAATGGAGCGGTTGATGTTTGATCAAGATATTGTTATTTCTAAATTCTAAGCGAAAAATATACACATATTATAATTTTTAATAGGTTTGTGATACTTAAAAATTTTACAATAATAGGTTAAATTTTTCCATGATTTAACTTTTTGGTTAGGAACTCGTATAGATCGATTTGGCCAAAAAATTACACCCAAACAAATAATTTTTCATTACTTTATTTATTTTTAACATACGTAGGTATGTACGTACGTAGGCATTTAGTCGAATACGGAAACGAACAGAGTTCCCGCTGAACGTATTTTTAATGAACAAAATTTGACATTTCATTCAACTTGTTTTCCAAATCGAAAATCAACGGAATGATTTTACAAAGAAAATAACTTGTGATCCTAAAAAACTAAACACGACTACATATTGAGTAGTTAGTTAAGCTTATCGGTTATACGGTTTTCTAATCTTTTTTACAAAACATACCTATATGATATCTAAAAAATCTACTTACCCCAATATGCTTATTTAAACTATTAATGTACCTACCAAATTTTCACTAAAACCGTACGTAATAATAAGCACGAAAAAATCGGTTTTTTGAAAAATGCCAACGCATTTCATTCCAATGCAACGAACAGAAATATACCTGTATATTTTACGAAACGCGTAAAGGTAGTGCCGCGGTGTAAGTTGGAGGTATTTACCAGAACCGCGAACAGAGCACAAACTTAAACCTAAAGTCGACGTAATACGCCATGCATGTACACGTAAAGTACACGCACAAATGTATATACGCGTTTATCGAACGTAAAATCGAAATCCGAGCAAAAATCGAAGTGCCGACGACGCACATATATTATTGTAAATTTGTAATACGCATTATTATACTGTACATTGTACATACTATATATTATACATTATACATTAAATCCGAAGCAATTGCGATTAAAGTATACAATATATTAATATATTACATGCCGCGTTTCTCGCGGGTACAATAACGCTCAAGTCGTGTGCGGACTCGTGGAATCGCGTGGGTACACCGTACAATTATATATATATATATATATATATATATACTTTATGTACCACGGTATACCCGCTCGCCAATTCCGATTAAACGTACATAGCGTATACGTGCATACACCGATGTACAGTGAAATATGCAATGTGGGTACAATACACAACGCACACTTTACTTTACGCTGTAAAAGCTCGTTATTGTCAGCGTAACCCGCCACGTGACACACACACACACACACACACACACACACACACACGTCTGTACTTCTCAGAACGATTTGTACAATATATAATATTATGCGCGCACGTAAAGATTTCAATAACGCGCTCCAAACGTAATAATATGTGTGTATACATACATGCAGACCGCGAACGGGTACACCTACATGTACGTAATAGCAAACTCCCCGTAGTCTTCGTCGAATCCTTTTGAAATCGCACGTTGCGCTTTTCCGTCGACCGCAGTTCGCCCAATCTATAATATATAATGTATAATATGTATGTATACGTGTGTGTATATATAGTCTTATAATGTGGCCGGGACCGTATATTGCGTGCGGGGCGTGCAGGATGCTGCGGCAACACTTAAAATGTGCAATCGTTCGTACCTAATATGTGTACACCCACCAAAGGAAAATTTTAAAATAAACGTTTGTAGCCCGTGACGCGTATAATCTCGAACCTTCAGCGTTCAGCCTTTTATACCTATGCCTTACAACAATAAGTAACACTTAATGAAATTGACTTACCCCATATCTTCTGAGAGTTGATTAAAATGTTTCGTAGCGATGATTATGATGTATTTTTGCCGTACTTAGCGCAAACCAATTCTGCGATATTCATACATAAAAGAACGGGATTTCATGACTACATTATACTGTCTGTGCACTATATATAGGAACACGATGAATAGGATTTTATTGCTGCACACTTTAATTTAATTACGTCGTAATACATTTACAATAATATTAAAATACATGTTTCACTTTTGCACTCAACTCCGGGGCCCTGGGGTGCGGAACAACTGTCCACAGAGTCACAAATCTTATTAAAATATTCAACATTTTCTCTTCGTCGCACGCTCGGCAATATCGGTCGAGTCCCGTATAAGTAGTATATATTATGTTAAACGGAAACCACGACCTAACCTAACCCAGATAGGTACCTAATATGATATTTACGTGCCCACGCGCAGCACGTCATAACATTTGTATATACACGGAGTTGGATATGTTTCGACTTATAACATTTCACTGTACCGAACACAAGGCCGTACGTATAATATAACATATATAACATGGATAGACCTGAGTACGTACGTGTAGTAACACTATACGTCTGTTGCTATCTGCGAATACGGATTACGATATAATGATGCGCGTTGCATTCCTGCACAAGATAATAAACAATATTATAAATCGTAAAGTATGAGTATTCAGTTGCGCAACCCGAGTGGAGGTTGGTCGGAGACTGTAGAGACATAGTTTTCACCACGATCATCTCGAATAATTGAAATAGGTTAGATTTTGTACTAACTGAGATGTATTGCAGAGTATATATAATACGTCATATACCCGTTATAGATATGGCCGTTATGGCCATAGCAAAATTTGTAAAGGAATGCGTATAATTTATTAAATATAGTAAATATATTAAGTTCATTTTCGAAATAATGATTCCCGGGTGGGAGGGGGGTTGAATTGCTAAACACTGTCCTACAGCAATCATAGTTTAAATTGCATAGTTGAATTGTATATTTTTTTAAATGTAAATGGCAGACGTAAAAAGGTGTTATATGTATGAAATAATAGTGTGATAAGAATAGTTGAGTATCTATGTGGCTATGTATACCAAGTTTAATAATACTATTATTTAGCTAAGAATTAAGTTCATTTTTTGGATTATTTATTTTTAGAAAATAGCGTAAACACAGGATGTGTTTTACTAATACATTCCAGGGTACAGTGGCGGATCTAGGATTTTTTTTGGGGAGAGGGGGAATTATTCACCATAATTTTATAAGCACAATATGTAGGATTTGATGTTAGGTCTTTAAATAAAAAATAACTCAAAATTTCCAACATGAAAAATTGAAAAGGTATTATAAGTATATTATATTATCCGAAAACGGACAGTGTCGGAACCAGTCTGAACGATGACTTATAATCATGACAACTGTCAACTACGAATATATAACTACCAAAGGGGGGGCTCCCTTTAATCCGCCACTGCCTGGGTACTAATGTATACCTTAATAAACATGTCCTGCATTGTGTACTTGTTGCGTTTCATTGTTTTTTACTTACCGGGAACGTACGTGTTATCATATTTCCTGTCGATTATCCAATTATCGAGCAGCGAAGTGCAGATATTATGTTGCAAAACCGTCTTATTGCTTCGCTCTCTTATGTGTACTACACTAGTGATGCTTTAAAAATGTACTTTCAGTGTCCTGTCAAGGCGCTTCTTACGAGTATAGAGAGAAGGGGCGAAATTGTTTTGCACGCTCTCTGAAAATAGAATATTCCTTATAAAAAGATAATGTCATAATTATAACAATATTTCTAATAGATTTGGCAACCAGACTATGCAAATGCTTTCTTTTATACTTGTAAAATTTGTATAATATAACACTTAGGTAAATACATAAAATACGAAAATTTTATTTATTAAGAGAACATTTTATATTGTCAGCTACAAAAACTTAAGATTACATTTTTAATAATTGAATATAATTTAGCAGGAAATATTATAAAACAAAGTCTAACCCAAAGGTCTTCACTTTTGCGAATTTTTCAATATCATCCACTGATATATTTATTTTCATATGTAAGCTATACTCATGTAATAGTGCTAGTCCACATAAGCGATCCTGGCCTAATTTTGATCGTAATATTATTTTTAATCTACAGTACAAACTAACTCGTAAAGCAAATAGAAAATATAAATAATTAATAAGTGATAAATACTACCTAGGTTCTAGAATTCTAGATTATTACTTTATTTGTATCTATCTATACCTATCTAAATAAATAATGTGAATAATTAAATTTAAGGAGTTTTTTTTTTTTTACTAAAACTCAAAAATAATAGAAAGAATAAAAGCAGTTACAGTTTACATTTCAAAAATAATTTTGGTTCAACTAATATCTAAATTTATTTAACTGTATTTCCTTATTACAAAGCATTATAATATAATTCAAATATTCCTAAAACCGAAAATAAAAGTATTAAAATATAAAATATAACCGTCTTAGAATAGAAATGGTCGTTCAACGGATGCTAACAATAACTCAAGTATATAACTACCTATACACTCCACGAAAGGGCAACTACGACCCCTTCCCCATAGATATGCCACTGTGTAAATGTTGAGCTTTCTCGCGTGTCAGATAGCTTGAAACAAAAGAACTCGGAGAACGCACACTTATGTTTAGCACGATTCTAGATTATTTTTCTTAAAGAGATTCAAAAAAAAAAGAAACAATAATTTAACCCTAGAGAACAGTAAAATGTTTACCAATCGTTAATAACAAACAATGTGTGTCTAACTCTAAGGTTAAAATGTCCATACAAAAATCTCTATAAAAATAAAGTAGGCGTGAGTTACATATATTTCCAATTAAAAAAGGCAATGCCTTATTCGAAAGTCTTGTACAAGCCAGTTTCCCCAATTTTCAAAAAAAAAAATAACTTGTAGAATTTCGTTTATACACTAACTTCACAACCTTGTTTGTCCCGATGGACTCCACAAATTTGGTAACAATTTTCCAAGAATATGAGCGCGGTAAACCAAAAATTAAATACTTCCTAATACATATCCAGAATAATACACCTCTCCACTAAAAGTGACACCCCTGATGGACTTATGATATAACAGTTGCGCTATGGACGCTGTATCAGGATTCAGAGGTCACTAAACGGCGAGCGATGAGCCACGTACGGCACGCCGATGTATTTTAACCGGCTCGTAGACAAGGAGGAAAAAATCGATAATTTAAATTTAATACATTGCAATATAGTTGGCTATTGTAATCAATGTTGTAGTTCATTACTTATTTTCGTATTATATTGTTAGATCATACTAACGACAGACATTGATATTATGAAATGAAATTTGGCTTGCCGACGTTATTATAACAATGTAATATGTAAAACACGTATTTTGAACTTAAATAGGCCGCTAGAATTTTCCGGATTCTTCGTGTGGCTTTTAAAAAATTAATTGTTGACCCCTGCGCTATATTATTACAGCATACCTATATAAGGGTATACGCTTCACATAAATAATTATAAATATTATATAATATTATAATAATGTATATGCAGGAATAATATTTATGCAATAATTTATAATGTTGTGCATGTGTGTGTGTGTGTGTGTGTGTGTGTGTGTGTGTGTGTGTGTGTGTGTGTGCGCGCGTGAGCAGGTGGGACCGGTGAACAAGTCCAAAGAGAAGAAAAAATCGCACCGGAAGGTGACCAAACTGGTGCTGACGGTGATCACGGTGTACGTGCTGTGCTGGCTGCCGTATTGGATCACGCAGGTGGCGCTGATATTCACGCCGCCCAAGCAGTGCCAGTCGAAGATCGTCATCACCATATTCCTGTTGGCCGGCTGCCTCAGCTACAGCAACAGCGCCATGAACCCCATACTGTACGCGTTCCTCAGCGACAACTTCAAGAAGAGCTTCCTCAAGGCGTGCACGTGCGCCGCGGGCAAGGACGTGAACGCAGGCCTGCACCAGGAGAACAGCACGTTCCCGCGCAAGAACCGCGGCGGCTCGGAGCGCGGCGGCGGCGGTGGCCGTCGCACCGGCCGGGCCACCACCATACTGTGCCAGGCGGTCAGCGGCGTTGGCGGCGGCGGCGGCGGCGGGTGCAGGGACGACGAGGCCGGGTGCTGCGGCGAAACGGGACCGCTGGTCGGCCGCGCCGAGCTGGTCAGCAAGGAGAACACGTCCACCGCGCTCACCATGACGTCCCGATCCACGTGCAACGACAACGTGCAGCCCACCCAGTTGTAACGGCTCCCCCTCCCCCCCCTCATCGGCAATCGTATTTTTTTTACAAGAGCGACCCAAGTACACGCGACCTAACACCCTCCCCCCATCACACCACGTCTATCCATTCTTCGTCATTCACCTGTTATTATTATTATTATTTTTTTTTCTAAACCTATTTTTATGCGCTATTTATTTATTACATATAATAATCATAACTGTATATTATTTATTATTATTATCATTATCCAACTAAATTCCGTAAAAATATTATTACTAATTATCACACCTAAACGTATTAACGGTTAAAAAATTAAAAAATACATAATAACCTAATCATTTTTATATGGTAGTCTCCACTATCCGCCCCCCCACCGATGATTCCGAGGTAAGCCAGCAGTTGAGCAGTGACATCGACCGTCCCGAGGCGCAGACCCAACCCCTAAACAGTCAGTCCCATTCCCGGAGCGCTTAAAAACCACGGGCTACGTCACCGAAGGGATGAAACGATTTGCCCAAAACTAATGCCTCAGACAACTTCCACGGTTAGGTACAAAAGAGGTCTTAACTGTTTACCGAATGATGACAAGATAACTTATAGCGTTTTCGATTTGACAATAAAAGTGTGCACAGAAATTGAACTGGCACTACACTAGTGCGCGGTGCACTATGCACTCGTTCATAAAAATCGAATACAAAAAAATGTGATTAATCATGGATTAATAGATAACACATCATAATCATTTTGAACCATGATAAATAATATTTTACCACCAATTTATTCGAAATAATAGTAGGTTGTCACTTGTCACACTCACACAATCCATTGTTTCTCATTAATAAATAAATTATTATTTATTAATAATAACAATTGTCATTTGTATTTTGTTTGATTGTCTCATACTATTCTTCATACTCGTGGTCTGTATGTGGTAGAAATTTAAAAATTTTAATATGTCTGATTCCGATACGGAAACATTAGACGTGAGTACCTACTTATAAAATTGGTTTTTAATTACTAAAAACAACTATCAATACAAAAATATTAAATAATAATTTAAACGAAAATAGTAAAATAGATAACGATAACAAAACTCAAATTACCGGGAGGGAAATGTTTAATATTTTGACCCCGCAATGGAGAAATAAAGTTCATAGTAATAAAAACACTCACACAATCGGCGGTGCAGAAAGTGCGCACGAGCGTTGCACTGCAATTAAATCGAATATAAAACACTGCACCAGTTCATTGAATATTGGTCAAATCGAATATGTTTATGCACCAAGTGCAAACACTGCGTCAAATCGAAAACGCTATTATCATACGTCGTGACTAACCAAACTCGAGATAAACACCTGGGACATCCCTTAGATGTAGCACTGTCCGTCCGTAGCGACGAACTTGAAAAAATTGCGAATTCCACCACCCAAACGTCCAATTTCATTACGGTACCATGCGATGGAAGACAATAATTATTATTCATTCATTCGGTAATACAAGAATAATAAAATTGAGACGTCTCTTTCTCAAAAATTATCAAACATCCAGCGATTTGTATTACCTTTCACGAAATTCCATAAGCAGCTTGAACTAAAAATACTCATCGAGCCAACAACAGTCATTGATTGATAATCTCGTGAGCTTCTCTCTGCAGACATTAATTTGGCTACTCAGAACATCATTTCTTCGAAACTGCTGAAACATATTCCATTTTTCATAGACGAGAAAACAATTAGCCACTACTTCAGAAATATTATAATAGATAGATCTTGAGGCATCTACGGCGGTCGATATATTTAATAGATAGATAAACACATAGATCTACACAAAATTATTATATTTATGCTACAAAGAACAATCCCACTTACTTAATCCATTCTATTAATTCCCTCGTGCGTTAAGAATTTTTAAGTTTAAAAATACAAAGACGTAGCAAATAAAAACAACCTCGGACTATTTATAAATCTGTATTAAACAATTTCATTCTTAAATTTCAACTGCTAACTCATCTGAATCTTTATTTTTAATTAACTGTTACCTATGACGTCCAAAAGCCAAAAATGTAAAAGTAGATCAAAAAAAGAAATATAACTATTTTAAGAAGTGGAAAGAATTTAATTTTGTTTTTTGTCAAGTGTGTTGTGAAGTTATTTTAAGTTATAAATCTATCTAGTCATTTTTAATCATACATTTTTCTATATCCAATTTTTAATTTAAAAATTATTAAGGCAAATGCCTCAAAATACACATTTAATCCAATGAAATTAAATTGAATCATCATAAACTCCAAAATTTTGAACATTTTGAACTCAAATTTCAAATGCAAAAATAACTGTGGACATTAAACCTTTTAGTGTAAGACAAACTGCTTTAAAATAGATCATTAAAAATATAGTTGACAAAAAAATTCAACACGATACAATTAATACTCATTTAGTGATTTAAGACCATGATAAAACAATTGCTATATAAAAGACATACTTCTTGAGACAGATATATTAAGAAAAAAAATGACATGCCACGTTATTAAAGCATATAAAGTAGGTCTTATACAAATAATAATTTTTCTTTTTAGCAATCGCCATGCTAATAAATGTACTGGAATCAAAAATATTATTTTTATTTCAATCAAATTATATTTCATATTTTTTACATACAAATATACCAATACATACGTGGGATTTAAATACTTTGTGTCCGTTTTATTTAATAAGACTTAAAAAACTAAAAATGAAAAACTTAATAAGTGTTCTTTCATTTACAGGAACATTCTTTTAAACAAGTCATGATTTTAATTATTATGGAATAATAATGTATGCCTATCGTCAATTTACCTAAACTACACATACACCTTAATCCAATAATTGTAAAATATTTATTTATCTTTTAATAAATGAGTATAATACATTTATATATACTTGTATAAATAAATTACATATGCACTTAGCGAAAATAAATAAAATTTAATTATATATAAAATAATAATAAGAATTAAATGTGTCAATTTACATGTTTATATATGAATAAAATAAAAGTTTGTATTTACATTTACAATAATTACAATTCCTATGTACACTTACTCTTATATTTAACAATTAAATATTATCAACATATCAGAGAAATTTAATATGTACATTTTAAGATTTAATAAACAATTTTATGTATTATATATAAATATATATAACACAGTTTTAGATTTAAGTGAAAAACTATAGGCTTTATTTCTTTGTAACACTTTACACTGTACACAATAAGTATCACTTTTTAGTTAAAAAATGATTATTAGCATAACCTAAGTACATTTTAGATTTGTGTAATAAATATTTAGAACAATTGTATGTAATAACAAATAAAGAAATTGTTTTTAAATAAAGAAAGTCAAACAAACATAAATAAGATGTTTGACAAATTAAAATCCAAATATTTATTCATGTTACTTGTATAAGCCTCTTAAATTAATGAACTCATTTTAAACCAATATGTAAAATAATTAAGATTAAAAATATATTGACATAAAAATATATTTTTGATTAAACCTAGACAAACTTGATATATATAAAAAAAATACAAATTTATTACATCAAAAACAAATAATTTAAAAGAACTTTCATAATATAAATAATAAACCAGATTGAACTTATTGCAATATGTTATGGCAGTTATTGAGAAAACAATGCAAGACCTAAAAGGTTAATATTAAAATGGTAACATTATCTTGGCCACTATTTAGACATATTTGAAATAAACAAAAGGCAGTATTCTATTAAAATGATTAGAATTGTTTTATATACCAATAAACCAAAAATAGGTTTAACGTGTAAACTTAAATATTAAGTTTAAAAATAATAGTAAAACACGAAAATAGACTTATGAAATTACCCGATGTGCATAGTTTGAATATGTCTCATAAGTTCTTTTCTATCCTCAAATACTTCATCACAAATATCACAAGAAATAGTTTCGGCATAAACAGGTGCCATTTCTTCAGTGCTTAATTCAATATTAGCACCAACTTCCTCAACATAATCTGTGTCAAATACTAGTTCAGTCTCAATCAAACAATCATCATTAGGAGCTTCCAATATAATATCTTCTTGCGTACTAAATTCACCATCATTCTGTATGTAATATTCTACTTCTCCTTGATCAGTATACTCAATGTTACACATAGCGTCATAGTCATTTGTAACAAATTGTGACTGTTCATCAATCTCCATTTTGATATTTTTTAAATCCATATCTTCTACAGATATCTGATCATCAGGTTCATCTGGATTATCATTTTCTTTGGACTCTTCTCCGAATGATGATTCAATTGCACTTGGATCTGATCTTGAAGAATAATAAAAAACAGTTGGACATGTTCTAGTGCACTCGCCATCTTTAAGAACAAAGCTCTGCTTTTTTGGAAAAGACTCAGACTTATTAGTAAGGTATTTCGATCCACTTGACACTTGCTTGGAAGACTTTGATTCGTTTTTTAGCAATTTACCATTAACAATCTTATATGATTTAATGGGAGACTTATTCGGACTAGGCATGGGACAATATGCCATATTGTCATCCTCTTCCATAATTGACTGTACTGCTTCTGCTTCTTCCTCTTGTATAGTAGGCGGTAGCAGTTCTACAGTAGGTTCATCTTCACAACTCTCCGTGTCAGATTGACCTGACAATACTGAAAAAACTTTTTCTACTAAACACCATGTATTTTTCCGATTACCCAATTTACTACGGCGTTTATATTTTCGAGGTCCAACCTAAAATATAACAATACAATCTATGCATAATTGAATAATAGGTATTTAAAAGATTTAATGAGAAATTAACGTACAGGAACTACTCTAGATTTTGCAGTATTTTCATCACTATGTTGGACTAAATGTGAACAAAGTTCCATAGAAGATCGGAACAAATAACCACATACTTTACACTCATAAAAATTTACTGGTCCTCCCCTTGCCTCAGTTCCAGCATGATGAGCTCGAATATGTTCACGCAATACAACCTAAAATAATGAAATATTTTAAAATTAAGTACAACTTTAGTTTTGGACTTAAGCACTTAAAATAATTAAAATAAGCACTTAAATCAGGGGATTCCAGCCTACGGCCCATCAAGATTTTCTAACTGATGTTTTGAAAAAATTTAAATAATTTCCTATTTAAAAAATAAATTTTTAAGTTATAAATAATAGTTTACATTCGTTTATTTCATAATAACTAATAATAGTATACAATATAAAATTATATATATAATATATAGTAATCAGAAAAATATTCTTGTCCAGGCTTAAATACTAAATTATAAGCACATAAAAACATTACAATAAGAAAATAATAAAAATTGGGTAAATCTCCAAATGTCAATTTAGGTATTAATTTGTACTAGAGTAACTAAATAGAAAAACAAATAAATGTTTGTTGCTTACTACTAGATATAAGAAAAGACTAAAAACAAAATTATTGTTAGTTCTAGTTAGTCTGTAAAAACATAAAAAAAATAAAACTAGTGATTCCACGTCAGAGATAAGATATAGAAACGGGCAAATGATATTGCTATATTGGACTTCATAACTTAAAACCCTTTGTACCATCACTATTAAAAAAAAAAATCTGAATGGAATCCTGAGTCAGTAAATAAGTTTATATATCTAAAGATAATTCATATAGTAATAGAACCACATTTCTGACTATAATTATGTAAACTTCAAATTTTCTAACTTTTACAATATTTATAGAATAAAAACCAAATAGATAAAATGTATTAAAAATTGAAATAACCCATTACATCAATATTATTTTTATTTGAATTTCAACGGAATAATAATGAATTTTATCAATTTGTTTTGCAGTTATTATAAGTAATATTACAAAAAATGTTGTAAAATGTCTACATTTTAATGTTTTAAGGTAATTGGTAAAATTAACTTACTCTTTGATTAAATGCTTTTGGACAAACAGGACAAGCATAAGGTTTTTCTCCAGTATGTATTCTTTCATGTTTTCTAAGTGTACCACCATCAGCAAAAGCTTTGTCACAATATCTGCAACCATAAGGTCGCTCACCAGTATGTATTCGTATGTGGATTTGTTGAGATGACCTAGATCCAAACACCTAAAAAGTTATGTCCAAGATAAATATAATAGGAACTACAAAACCATGTAATTTAATTTATTGTAATATCACTAGTGTACATAAATTTGTTTTTACATTTAAACACATTGCTAAACATCATATAAATTTTTTTATTATTATTATTTTTTACTTATTACAGGCCTTGTAAGCATCTTGTCAAATTTACTACACTAATTTTAAGTGATCATAAATATTCCATCAGTAACAGATAAATATTAAAAATAATTAATTATTGCAAAAAAAACTTTAAATTTTTTTTTATTTAACCAAGTAAATACTGTAAAGTACGTAATGTAAATAATAAACTTATGTATAATAAGATGTTTAAAATATTTACTTTTCCACAACTTGTACAAGGAAATACTTTTTCAGTTAAAGAAGTCCGTGACACACTAACAAAATTTGCGTGGCTAGCTTTATGGTTCATTAGAGCACGTTTATCAGCTACTTCTTCGCCACATATATCACAAATAACTCCTTTTTCTCTATGAGTTATCATATGTCTAAAAAATACATCTTATATAATATTTTTAGTAACAACTGAGTTAAATATTTTAATTTCAAGTAAAACAAGAAAGCTATTAAATAAATACTTTAACATCAATTAAACACACTTTTAAAGATAAAAATTATACTTGAAATAATTCATTATTAAACTATCCCAATTTAGAGTGAAAAACCATTATATCAGTAAATATATAAAACTAGATTGTATATTTTACTTTCTTTAATCGATGGCTTCACAGCGAAAATGGCTAAGCAACATTTTCAAGGTTTTTAGGAGAAAGAAAAAACAATTTTTATATTATTTTTAATTTTGAACTCTGGTACCTTTATTTTATTGTATTTACGGCCATATCATTTTAAATTAGTTAAATTTATTATTAAAGTATAAAAAACCAATTTATTTGAAAAAATTTGAATTTTTATCACTTAGACCCTCATTATTTATTAATGAAAAATATTTATATCAATTATCCTTACCAGTTTTTTATTTTTATAATACAATTTAATAAATAAATGCAATAGTACAAGGTCAGTAAATTTCATAAAATATAAATCATTAAAAAAAAGTAGATAAATGAAAATATTCAAAATAATCATATGAACATTAATGAGGTGGCTGAAACAAATAATAATAACAGATTTAAGAACTACAAGGACAATAACACCAAATAATTATAGAAATAAATATATATTACATAATATTATATAGACTAAGAAAAAATAAATAAATTAGAAAATATTAACTATTATAAGGTATTAAAGAACACTAAATACAAAATAGTATAAACTAGGGGTGACGGTATTTTTTTTTTTTATTGGTATTTCATTCAATACGGTATTTTTGGTATTTTCGGTATACCGCAGTATTACCGTCACCCCTATATTAAATAACTCATTTCGATGTATTCGACATTCTGGTTTTTCGGTATTTTCGATATATTTGATATTACGGTATACTGGTATTAATGGTATTTTGATATATTCAGTATTTTCGATATTTTTGGTATTTTCGGTATACTGTTTTTAAAAAAAATACGGTATACCAGTATATAGACTTCAAATCAGTATACCGGTATTACCGTCACCCCTAGTATAAACTATTCCATTGAATATTTTGTATTAACTTTTTTGTTTATACCAACTAATTAAGTACCAATATTTCTCATCAATTTTTTAAGCAAAAAATAATATAGCATCCCACAAAATCAATTTAGAAACATATTATTACTGAATACTAGTAACCATGTGTCAAAATAAAAAATTAATATTATCACATAGAATTTGGAATATTTTGATGAAATTGATATTATTTTACATCATATTAGTATTTAATATTATATATCTAGAGAAAATAGTATTATAACATCAAGTTCTGATAAGATCGTAAGTTTTACAAGTAGTTATACTAAGTATTTAGAATAGTAAGAGAGAAATGGTTTAATATAGGTAATTATCTAAAATTATAACATTAAAATAACCTTAGAAAAATTTTATATATATATATAATACATTAAAATACTCTAAATAGCAGTACAAACTTTATAATTAGTACACTAGTCAAATAATTACAACAGAAGAAATTCAATTTAAAATATGATAACTGATATATTGTTGGTCATAAGCCATTTGAATCAGCATCTTGGTATTTTTATCATTGTTAAATGTGATTATAATAAATAATTTTATTTCATAATTCAATAATTGAACAAAACGTATTTGGTCCTCGTCAATATTAAATACTATAGTAATTTATTTACAAAATTATTAGAAGTATATTGCTGGTAATTACCGCTTAAGTCTTGCTCTAGAATGAAATCTTTTACTGCACATTATACACTTATTATCTGATGTATCATGTATCATCATATGTTTTTGAAGAGCTTTATCATCTTTACATTGTTTCCCACAAAGTTTGCATGAATATTCAGGTAAAGTGCCAGTATGCATTTGGGCCACATGATCAGACAGTTCATCTGTACTATCAAAGGTTTCTCCACAAGCTAAACATTTTGATTTCTAAACAGTCAATAAAATATATAAAAAGTATAAAAATTTATCATAAATAATATTTAAATAAATACTTCTGGAATATTTGTAGGAATCAAATGCTGCTCAGTATGCAATTCTAACTCTGACATAGACTTAAAGAACAATCCACAATGAATACACATATGTGCCTCTTCGTATACTTCTTCTTCAACATTTCCTAGTTCTTTTTTCATATGCTGCCTATAACCAGACATATGTATACCCAATTAATGCAATAATATGTAAATATACTAATATTATATAATAATAAAATAATCAGATGATAAGTTAATAAAACATAAAAATTATTTAATAAAAAAAATATCATTAAGAAATTAAGAAGAATCATTAAAAATAAACCATGAAAAGTTTAAATGTAGGTATTACTTTTAATTTTGATATATTAAAAAAACTTGAATTATTGAATTTTGTATTTTTAAAATGTAGCTGAATTGTTCAATTCATTTTCAATAAAATCATTACCAACATATTAACACAACCTGTAAGGTGTACTGGGCCTTTGTTAGGTGTATGCAGCGTAATAAAGGAATGGATTTAAGCCAATGTTCTTTGAATACAATTTTTGATAATTAACAACATATCAGTATAATAAAGGCTAATTCCAGACCTAACCAAGATTAATAAAAACAAGCATTAGTTGTAAAAATGTAATTTTAGGCCTCTTTGTAAATTTTAACAATGTTGCTAATGAGACCATTGGTTGCAAAAGGATAAATATTATCATTAGATCGAACTCTAGAGCATGCAACATAAAGTTGTATGTAATAAGCTCATATACACAAGAATTGACACCTAATATTTTAAAGGTTTGGGGAAAAACGACTAAGATTGGGTTTTTTTTTGTAACTGTATTTAAAACCAAGACTCCTAACTCTAATAAATAATTCATAAACATTAACTGCTCGAGAATAAATATGTATGGACAATAATGGTTAAAATGCATACTATTTTTTAACTATTCATTTTAATTTACCTTTGATGCCGTTTTAAAAAATCAAATCTAGTAAAAACTGCTCCACATGAATCACATGAATAAGTGACATCATTTTGTGGAGAGTTGGCCATTATAGTAAGTTCATAACTGTCTGAATTTGTTTTTTGAGTAGTAATAATATTTACACCATCATCTATATGGTGAAGACGAGCATGATTGAGAAGTGCTTTTTCACGAGTAAATGAAATCCCGCATGGATTACATGTATGTGGTTTGGAATATAATTCAGAATTCCAACCAAGACTCATTAAACGATCTTTCATTGGACGACCTTTGCCTCTGCCCCTGCCTCGTCCACGGCCACGATTTCTATTTTTTGTATTTTGTTCAGATTGTCCATCCCCTTTGTCTTCCGATTCGTCAACAGGAGTTACACTCCTCTCTATTGGGTCCATAAACATTAATTTGTTCATTGCTTTGGAAACAGATGAATTTTGATTACCTACAAAATTATATATTCATTATTTTTCAATTATTAATGGATATTCAAATACATTTAAGTCAAATATTACCTTTATCATTTTCTAATATATTAACAGGACCAATATGAATTTTCATATGATTCGCTAAATCACATTTACGTCGATAACGAACACCACATAATGCACAACAAAAAGGTCGTTCTGACTGATGAGTAACCATATGATTCATAAGATGTGACTTTCGATTAAACCTCCGACTGCAAAAATCACATGGATATGGATTAACAGAAGATGATGCTTCTTCACCTTCAGGTATAGGTATATCAACATCCACTGTTGACATACATTCAACTTCTGCATCTAGAATCCTAAAATTAAAAATTAAAACATTTTATTTAATTTAACTACTAGATAAAAATACTCAACAATGTGCGATATTAATATTACAGTACAATTAAAAACCCCCATTTATATTTTCTATATCCTTACATTTTAGGTTCAAACCAAATATTTAATGTACATGGATTTCACAATACATATATTTCATGATTCATTAAACCCATAAATCATTTTGGATGATACCTAAGTACTTTGAAAAATAAATAATCCACAATAAAAAATAAAACTAAATCTAATTTAACTAAAATAAGGGTTTTGACCCAAAACTGAAATAAAAAAGATGATAAACAATAATAAACCTAAAATGTGGAACCAACTTAAATCAGGAAATAACAAAAATTAAATGAATAACAGATACAATATAACTATAAGCTTATCGTTAAGGACTAATTTGCTCTTAAATTGATGAAATTGGAGCATATTAGCTGATCACTACAGTGTATTACTATTTTAAATGAAATAAAAATATCAACTTACGTGTCAATATTAGTAGAACTATTCATATCCCAACTTTGAGTAATAACTTCTTGCTCAGGACATTCTTGAACAACAACTTCTTCTTGAACATCAAAATATTCTTGAAATTCCTCCTGACTCAAATGTTGAACTTCTTCATCACTAGACACAAACAAACCACTGGGATCAACTGTTTCTTGCTTAATTCCTTGCCCTTGATCCATTTCCTAAATATTTAAATAAACAATTTGTTAAAAAATTAAACATGAATTTTCTAAAAATATCATTTCGCTACCTTAAAGTTATCACTGAATGAAGATATGGCCGCTAAGTATTGCAATCCATCAGCATATGGCACAGATTCCATAACTGCTCTGGTCATATTGTTGAGCTCATTTTTGCAAGTATCACTATGTGTGAAATATGAAGACTCAATGGTTTGTGCAATACAATTGTCAGACGACAAAGCATCATCAATGTCGTCAGTATTGAAATATTCAGTCTTGATATTAGAGTTAACAACACCATCCGAACATAAAATATTATCCGTTCTATTGAAATCAAGCATTTGACTATCAGAATGGATAGACCCGATATCTTCCACAAAGTCAGTGTCCATTGTAAAACTGGGTTATGGTTAAGGGAAGATCTAAAAAGAAACATATCTGCCGTCTAAATGTGAACTAGTGACGATCGTCCGTACAGTCAACAGGCAACAGCAGTGAAACTAAATTCAAATGCTACTTATCTAATGTAAAAAAAAATTAAGAAACCTAAATAAAATGCAACTCGACTTTTTAAAATCAGTTGCGAAATCGGGACGACTGCTAGTGTCGTCATCGACATATTTCGAGTGTATGATAAAACGGACGTCGTCGACCCCCGGGGGTTTTTAAAGAAAAATTGACGATTGCAATTTGTGAATACGAGAACATTCATGGTTTTAGTAGGGCACTACAAAGTACGAGTTACTAGTGTTTCTACTGGCAACTAGCAAGTGCCAATACAGTATACAGTATATATTTTCTTTGTACTCGACTATCTAAAATTTTAAAATATTAGCCCAGCGCCCCTACGTAATAATCTACCATTGCAAATTCCCATTTCATGTACGATTTACGGAATGTCGCGAAGTCTGTTATGCTTTTACCAAATACCCATAACGTCTATAACCTAAAATATTTTGATCGCTGTCTTTTCCTCCATTATTATTTATTTTTCATGGTTAGTTTTTAATTATCGTTTTCTTTACGTACGCATACCAACAATATATGTACATAATCGTGTTTACAAGTTCCGTAAACAGTGGTTCAATGCCTCGTCAATATCCTATTTGATGGACATATTTACACGTCGCGGACGCACGAATCGAAAATTATCCGCTCGACCAACGCGAACGGGAGAACCAGAGTACAGGCGCGCTTGTCATGGCGGACATGTTTGTTGCGTAGACAATTTCGTCCCTAACCTAATAATATTTCGTGAACTCTAATGTACTCACCATCCGTCCTCCGGACCGACGGGCACGCGCTGAATATCGTTTTCCCGGGTAGTTTTTCGTCGTGGAACACGTATTTGAACGCGAAAACACCGATCAACAGCGTTACGACGCCATTATACGTTGGTTCATCCGACGGAATTCCTCTGTAGCCCCTTCCCCCCGCTGCCCCGCTGCATGACGGCCGACCGTTCAGCGGTGGCGGGCAGTGCGCGTAAACCGCTCATGGAACAAAGAATCAAAACGAGACGTCGTCGAAAGCGCGTACGGCCGACGTTCACCCAGCGAACACCGCCGTCGACATTGCCATTTGCCATACGCGATACGCCGCCCTGGAATGACCCGCGATTACGAAGCGCGCAACTGCGCAAGACAGCACGGGCGGACGTAAAAGTTGTAAAAATTCAGACGGCGCTCCGCGTTGGCCGCCGTCTTTTCTCGGAAACGGACGGCCAACCGATAAACCGTTACGTTTCGAAATCAAGATATCCAACGTCCCATTGGCCCGCTACCCCGTGGTGGGGGTGAATCGTTAAAATGGCCACCTTTGTCCGTGGTGGTGTCTACAGTACTCCATACTCCTTATTAATTATTATTATATAGGTATTTTCGTTATAATACGTGACATTATAGCCTATAGGACCTAACGTCCAAACCACTGATAGTCTGATATCGTGCTAATGTTATTGCGTGATTAGCGTTGTGATCTCTTATTCTCTTCCTATCGCGATTCGAAAAATCGTGTAAACTGTAAACACCGAACTGACAACTGAGTAAACGCACTGCACTGAATCTCGGCCACCAAAATTAATTTATAGCAATCAACGATTCTGCATTTCTACCGCCGAGTATTTTTTCCGTCCAATTTCCGTTCGTTTAACCACCAAAATATGAGTTCCGTAAGTACAACACACGTCCATACACTTAAATCTTCGTTTTGTGTACACAACGTATGAAACATCCGTTTCTTTTTAGATTTCAAATGTCGAAAACCTATCGCCACAAACCATCCGCAGGATAGTTCGAGAACAAGAAGAATTAATAAAAGAGCCACCAGAGGGTATACAAATTGTTGTAAACGAATCTGATGTCACCAACATACAAGCGTTTATTGATGGTCCCGGTAAGCAATAATATTAACATGTAATAATACTTTATTTGTCTGAGCATTGTATTTACATAATTTTTTTATATGTATGCACAGCGGGTACGCCGTATGCTGGTGGTCGGTTCAACGTGAAATTGGTGCTGGGTAAAGATTTTCCTCATACACCTCCAAAAGCATATTTCTTTACCAAAATTTTTCATCCAAATGTTGCTTTCAATGGTGAAATATGTGTTAATACTTTAAAAAAAGATTGGAAACCAGATTTAGGAATCAAACATATTCTTCTTGTAAGTATTATAAATATAATTATAAAATTATAAATAAATACTATATTATCTATTTATTCTATGTATTGTAGACAATAAAATGTTTATTAATTGTACCAAATGCTGAATCTGCTCTAAATGAAGAAGCTGGCAAACTTTTATTAGAAGAGTATGATCAATATTTCCAAAGAGCTCAAATGATAACAGAAATTCATGCACAGGTATATTTCAAACATTAGAGGCTTTAAATACTTACATTGTTTCATTTTACTGATCTGAATTTTAAAGCTTAAATACTGATAATTAATTTGTAAACAAAATACATATATTTTATAATACAACTTTAAATATACTTAAGCTGCAAAGTAGCCACCCCTTAGGCCTGGGCCTAAAAGAGCAAAACTGCTCTGAACTGCTTGAATCAACTCTGAGCTGTTTGGACATGTTTAGAACACGTGTAAAGTAATTGACACACATACACTGATCAATCAACATCAACACACAAGACAAAATCAAACTTGTTTGGTCTGTTTCTATTTTTCTTCCGAGCAAAACATGAAAAACAAGTCTCAGGTTTATTATATGAATAGTATACATAACTGAACCAAAATCTTTTTTTTTTTTTGGTATCGATTAATTGCAACTTATCTACGCAATTCATCCAAAAAATTAAAAACTTTTATTTTCTGTACATTTTTTATTTATTTCACAATTTAATAAAAATTGCCACAAATGTAAATAATAACGCCATCTTCGTCAGAACTTATCTTAAGTCTTGACGACTGGTGTAAAAATATTTTGTTGTCAGTGTGAATGAAATTTGTTCTGAGCTGTTGGAAACAAAATGTTTGACCATCTCGGATCAATTATGCTCTTTTGGTGTGCGCCCGGCCTTAAACATCCGTCTTTATAAAAATTGTGTTTTTACTTCTAATTATTTTTTTTTGTTTTGGAATTAAGTTTAAATATTTTTATATTTATATATTTTTAACAAGTTTCTTAATGTTTGGTATAAATTTTGTGCAATAGATTTGCATTAACTAACCCATTGATCCGTTAAACGAGATTGTTTTTGATAAAGTTTATTTTTAAAAAAGCTTTTTAGTTTCTACACAGATTTGGCAGTATATTCTTCTCTTAATATTTATTATCAGCTTTATGATTAACATTCCAGTATTGGCTTCCCTTTTTATGATTATAGAAATAAAGACTATTTAAATATAATTTTTTTTTTTTTTTGAGACATTTATTGTTTTTATTTATTTATATTTTAAAAATTTTAAAAACTTTGAAACTGCTTTAAGGATAAGGGTCCGTAAAAAAAAGTATTTGGATCCGCATCCGGACTGCAGTCCGCCTGTTGGTAACCTCTGCTCTATACCCACTTGTATAAGTATTTATTATAATAATGATGTTCCTCTTCAAGATACTACTTAATAAAAAAAAAAAAATACTTGATATTGTTGTTGACAAAAATTGCAGGTACCAAAGAGTATGAAAATAGGAAGAGAAGACAGTTCAAGTGAAGGTCCATTAGCAAAAAAACATGCTGGTAGTAAATCTTTAGACAAGAAAAAGGTTTCCAAAGATAAAAAGAAAACATTAAAAAGACTTTAAATTATACAAAATTGTATTTATAAATGTATTATATTATTATTTATATTCAGTGAAATTCATCACTGTTATTATATTGTAGCTCATTAAATACCACCAATTAAGTAGATTTTTCAAATGTGTTTTTTTTTTTTCGGTTTCTGTGTAATTTAATTTTGTGTAACTAAAAATGTTAAATCTGTTCAAAATTTTAACCTGTGTATGTAAATAAAATAAAATAAATTTATTAATATACAAAAAAATATTTTCAAAACAAATATATTTTTATGCATTTGTTTCATAAGTATATATATTCCTGAATCTTAATTAAATAGGCCATTGCTTTTAATGTAAGATTCATATGTGAAATATAACAATTAAATATACAATAATAGATAAATATTTAAATATTTTTTTATTATTTATTTGAATTCAAAAATATATTAAACTTGTTAATTATATACCCATGTCCCTTCTTAAAATCAGCGATAGGTCTGAATAATGAAACAATCATCTAAATGAAGATAAACATAACAAAATAATTTTTCTCAGTTTTAGGTAAAAGTTAAATAAATCTAGATTTAATACAAATAACTATATAAATATAATAAATAAAAATTGTGAACTTCATATACTAAAGTGGGAGGAATGATATAGCTGTGTTGGTCTTTTATTATGTTAATTATTGTTATTAAAGAAATGATTCTGAGTGAATTAAAGAGGTCGTGTGGATAAACTTATATTTCTGATTATTTGTGCTTTGTAATCATTTTAGGCACTTGTAACTTCAACCAAACTATTATAGCCTTTCTGATTCTCTGAATCTTCCGAATTCTTGGATTCATCTATTGTTTTAATATCATTCACTACCCTGTTTATGCACCGCTGCTAGGGCCTTCTACATGGCCGTTTTCAGGAAAGTTTAGTTTGCCAGCACATACGTCAAAATGTTTTCATCTACTCGCCACATATAACCAGCTCATTAAAACATGTCATGTTAGTATAAATAGAACATTTTTCATTTGGTTTTAATGTTGATTTGCATATGCATGCGTGAAAAGTAGCAGCTATAATATAAACCATAGAGTTTACCTAAGAAGATTCACTTGATTGTTGAATTGATCATTTTACAGTTGTATGTTAGTATGTTATCGGTAAAACGTTTTCGAGTTCACATTAATACCATGGCGGACTGGAGTGTATAGCGAACGGTTTATCGTGATTGATATTAAAGTACGTCGTGAAAAATCAGTGCCAATGCTACACAGTTGCCGACCAAACAGATAGGTGTTTTTAGATGGTTTGAATGGCCTCCAAACTCTCCTTATGGTAAGCCTTTTTGCGGATCTACTTCACAACTAGGTGTCTGAAAGGCGTCTAATATGTAAGCTCTACTGTGTTATAACAACTTTGTTTATACGTTATAGTTGTGGAGATACTAATAAAATAAGAAATAATTAATTCAATTCAATTTTAATAATAATTATATAACAATACAAATTATTAAAAGAACCGGATGAGCCTCGCTCTGTTGTACAGTTGGGTGTGGAGTGCACCTCGTTCAAAGGATATGTCATTGTAATGGATTTCTTAAATTTGAATGCAATGATCGGTATCATTGTGTACGAAAAAATATTCTGAACGGAGATGATTTGTTAGTCTATAATAGGTATATATAATGTATTGTCATATTAAAATTGTAATATTTTGTCAATATTTACTTTTCAAACGCTTATAAAAATTAATTGAGCCATCTAAAAAATCAAATACTTAAAACGCCTATTAAATGCTTAAAAATCAAAAAAATATTTAACAAAAGAAAATGCCCATATAAACAATTGCTAAAAATTTCAAATATCTACGACTTATAATTTTTTAATAATAACTAATCTTTAAAGTTGTTTGAGAATAAGTAGTTATTTTATGAAATTTCGTAAAAATTTAAATTTCAGACAGTCATAAAAATTTTACCCAAAAATTCATAAGACATTTTTTTATATTTAAATTTTATTATTATAATATACAGTTTTTTATATGCTAATATAAACATTTGGTGAAAATTTCAAGTATTTGCGATTTTTATTTTTTGAGTTAGAGCATTTTTAAAGGAATGTATTTTGTGAAAACGTGGTTTTACGTAAAAATGTCTGTTTTCCGTAATTTTTTTATTTTTCCCGATACTTTTGAAAATGTTTCATTTTTTACTTGCCCAAATACCATCTACATTCACTTTCCTATCATGAAATGTCCTGTTTAAGAAAATCGAAGCATTTTTACTGCTCCAAAACGTGATGACTACGGTTAGGATGTTTATGATTTTGCATATTTTTTTTAGGTTGTCCAATAGCATCCATTCTTATACAGAAATAATATGTTTCATGTTATCTATATTCAAAATATCAAAATTTTATTTTGCATATAATTGCATAATTTACCATTTTTTATTTATAAGTGCATAATTTGTGTTTATTCTGTTTTTAGGCGCATATTTGACGGTTTTCGATTCAAAATGCTGAGAAATATGGTGATTTTATATTATACTGAATCTTGTATAAGTTTGATTATTTGTATTTCATAAATTACCACTATTTATTGTTGATAATTCAATATGGTTATACCTATAGTATAAGATTAAAGGTACCTAGTTAAGTAGAATTTTCGACAAGCCTCGTCAATTGTCAAAGTCAAAACTTATCTTAAAAACTGCGAGCCATTATAATTTTATCAGATATTTTAATCAAATTTCTTATCGAAGATTTACAGCCGACCATTTTAAACAAACTTTAATTATTCAATGCAACTCTTTTTAATTTTTTTATATCTTATTTAATTTTATTCAATTTATTTATAAATTTATTGCATTTCTTGTCCAATAATTTCTTTATTTTTCATGCATATTTAGCTGGTTTTTAGTGCTAAGTGGATAAATTTTTTAGTGAATAAATATCATAACCCTAGTGATGACAGATACAAAAAATAAAAAACACATCATTGTAAAAACAATCACTTCGTTTAAAATCTAAAAAATGAAGAAATAATTTTACGATAAGCGCTTTAGAATATTACTCATTTTTTATTCATTAATTCATTATAGTATAGGTAATCTAATTAAATATAATCCTAAGGGAAAAAGATCAGGTAGAGGTAAAACAGAGGAAGACATATACACCTCATAACCATTTTTCAATATCCATACTTTTGACAAGTATTTATAGAAAAAAAAATTGCATACAGGATAGTTAGGTACTCTAAACAAAGTTAATACGTGGATCAGTTTATATTCATATTTCATAAAAGATAGTAATGATAAATAATTATAATTTTGTGCTCTATAAGTAGATACCCAAAACATTTTTCACGTTACTAATTTGTTATGACAACTAAAATAACTAATACAGTTTGAATCCCATATCCTAGTAACACTTTTGGCAATTTTTTTACTGTTATATTCTACGTTTTGAAAATCTTTTAAGAAAAGCAAAAAATGGAAGTACCAACTAAACGAAATTCTTTTTCATAAGTTTTAAAATACTTGTGTATAACAGAGTACTTTTCCAGTCAAAATCATAAACACATAAAAAAAACTACACATATATTTAAAGTATAAAATCAATATATCACAGTTTTACTCAAAATCTAAAATTTTAATTATTCTCACAATTATTTTTGTGAGTTTAATAACTCACCAAATTTGATAGTCATTTCAATATTAACCTAAATTATGGCTAAGTAACAAAACCGAAAAACATGGTTTTTAAAGTTAAGCTTTTGGATAGCATTAATAAAAATTAAATATCTAATATAAGTTATACCAGAATACAATTTTTAACTGGTTTTTAATTTTTTCAGAAAATACTATGAGCTTAATTTTAATTATAATTTCAAAATTCATTTCTTTTCAATAAAACTTCAATTATATGGTGTACTGTAATTTTGAACATTTAAATTTACTCAACATACAAGTAAAATTGACCATTTATTTGCTAGGTATATTATCAATATTGAAATCAACTAGCCAGTCTATATTATAAGACATTTACATATAAAAGATATTTATTCATGTCTAAAAGAACTTGTAATATTTTAGTCAATTTTGAAGCCTTATCTTAGTTTAATTATGTCGATAATTATTAGTTCAATATGTGATGCTATATTATGGTCGTTACAAATAATATTGATCAAAATATTTCATAATTCATAAATGTCGCAAATAAATAATACTATGGGATAGAAAATGATTGAAATAATCACTAATTTAAATTTGATAGTACACTTTCTCAAAAAACATACAAAAATTTGGCGCTTGTAAAAAAAACACTAAATTAAATCGTAGGTATATTACCTAATTTATTACAATAGAAAAGTTATTTCTCATTCAAAACTTAAGGGATAAAATGTACAAATTGGAAAGTAGTTAAATTATAAAAAGTGTATAATTAAAGGACAAAAATTACTATCAACTTATCAAGAAATTATTAAGTCATCAGATAAATAACTTAGTAACACGGTTTGAATTGTAGATCACTAGTTTACTTAAAAATACATGTAAGAAAATGCCAAAAACATACACATGAAATTAATTATTCTTGCTTTTTATAAAGCTATCAAGTTGTGCATCTAATTCATCTTTATTTGGCATCTTTTTTTCATTGCTTCTGCCACCTCTGCCACCACCACCACCTCGTCCTCTGGAGTTTCCACGAGTAGTACCACGTCTACCTCGGTTACCTCTTGCTCCTATAAAAAGAATAATTTCATTATAACCAATTAAATTAAAAAAGAAATATAAATTTATTTAATACAAAATAGTAACATACCACCACGAAAACCTCGTACTGGTAATGATGCTGGTCTACTGAGACGAGTAGCGAGATTGGCAACAGTTGACAGGTCAGTTGCAAGTTCTATTTTCATAGGGCGTCCTAAAGTTGTCAATAAAATTAATAAATAACTAAATCACAAAAATATCAAATATTAAATACACACCATCCAGGGGTACATTGTTATATTGGCGTACTGCTTTTAATGCAGCGTTTTTACTGTCAAACACAACATCAGCTGTTCCCAAAGATCTACCAGACCTATCATAATGAACTGTCGCAGTTTTCAATGGACCAAACTCGTCAAATAACTCCTGTAAAGAAAATACATAAAAACTAGTATATTACATACAACTTGATAAATATATAATATCTAAGCATTCATTCACAAGACAAGTTTAAATATTCTTTATTCTGGAAATTTATCAAGGAATATACATAAGTATAGATTACTTTTTTCAAGTCACTAGTTACTGAGAAGAATTGATTTTGTAATTATCAATGTACTGTACGAGTATAGCTTCAGAAGACCAATTGTTATAAGATGGTGAATATGGTGAGGATGGTTATTAGAATCCTTTGTTGAATTTTATGTTTTCTCTTAATTAATAATCTGGCCAAGACTGCTCATAACTTCTCATTTGAAAATTATTATTGCCTCATCTTCAGGATTATATTTTTATTGAACTTTATTATTTTATTATTCTTTGTTCGTTTGTGTAAATAGTATTTGAACAATACTTTATTATTTGCAATATTTAAATTTTTAATTTATTTTAGCAAAAACCAACTTTTTGCTCAAAATTCTTCTTTAAATTTTAATAATATAAGGAACGAAAAAATTCTTTTAATTGTTTAATGATTATCATTCTTCAATTTTTTTTTTACAATTGTTATTCATGCAGAATACTTGATTGAAGTTTATATCAATTCAAGTTAAATATTTATTTCTTTTACGTAGAATTGAATCTTTTTTTTATATAGATCTTCAAATGTCTGTAGTTTCTTTTCCATTGTTTCAGTACCGTTATTTAATAACACATATGAATTAGGATTAAGAGTTGCACCATAGAAGAACCATTGAATCAACAACAAAGATAACAAAAACAAACAATATCTCTTCAAGATGTTTATAATCAAGAAATCACCCAATATTCAATCAATAATTATTGAGTTCCCATTACTTTTATTTTCAGACCTCAAGTACCACAAAATTGGCCATTTACAATAAAATATTAGTTCAAAAATGAACTCTGAAATCAGAATTTCATTCATAGACAAATACAATTTAACATAACTGTGTAATAGAATGATTTATCCAATAAAAAAGTTTTTAATTTAAAAAAATAGCCTAATAGGATTTTAATAGCAAGAGCACATATGTAACAATTGTGTTTATAGCAACAGGTACACCAAATGTACAAATTTGTATATGTTTCCATTGATGACAAACTATGTTTTTTGTTTAAAGATGTAGATGTAGATGTAGTTTTGTAATCTTCGAGTTTGGCAGTAGAATTAATGTAGATTGAATAATTAACATTGACGATGTAGTATTGATTGTAAAGTAGTCCTTAAACTTCCAAGTTACAAATGAAACATTCATAAAATGTAAAATAAATTGCTACAATTGGTGTACCCGAGAAAATTTTTTTTCAAACACAATGTGCATTATTTATTTAAATAGTTGTCAATTATTCAATGAAGCGCTTGTGACTACTATAATAGCTTAAGACATAATAATAAATGTAATACTTTGGAAAATGTCAAGCTCACTAACTCACAAATGAGTTAATAAGTAGTCAGAGGCTTATATTGAATTTTTCCCAGAATAAAATTTAGGCAAAAAAAAAATTTTTTTTTTCATTAGTTGTAGTGATAACCGAATTCTTTTGTAATAATTTATCTTGAGTAGCCAGGTATAGAAATTATAAAGAGAAAACACAGTCCATGGGTTGTTCTTGGACGGCTGTTAACACATATGAAACCGAGGCCTTGAGCCAATAGTGGATCTAACATGTGGCGAACATTCTATCTAGGTATCTTCAAGCTGCAATCGGCTGAAGATGCCTGGAAAAATAATGTTATCTAATTTATTTCACATTAATAATAAAATGAGGTCTTATGTTTTCAGTAACAAAGGCATATTTTTGGAAACTTAGCAACTTACGCCTATCAACCTACAATATTTAATGATTAAATATAGTCATTTTTCAGTGTTTTAAGATTTTTATGAATTGTCCATCAATAAAAACCTAATTTTTTTTTTTCACAAAATATCATATTTACATACTTATGAACTATTATTATTCATATAAATGATACGAGGAAATAATATACTAAGTTATATTTAAGCTTTTTTCAAATGTGCCAGTTTTCTCTAAATAAAAAAAATAGTCAATTTAATAACAAAGGAATATGAAACTTCATTAAATTTTAATTATTTATAAAAAATCCAAAAAAAAAAAAAAACTATACAAGTTTAAAATGCCCTTTTCGGTACAAGAAATCCAACAATTATGATTAATTAAATAGGGAAAAATTCCAGTTGGTTGTTTCATTGATTTTTCACCGTAGTATTTACTACCAAATATATTTATAAATCAAAGATTTATTGTAATTGACTTTACCTTGACAAATTGTTAAAAACCAAAGTAAAACGGGCATTTACAAGTGTTAGTAATAAAAACAAAACATTGACTTAAGGATCCCTAATAATTTTATTCAAACCTGTATATCTGTAGATGTAACGCCAAAGTCCAAGTTTGATATTACAATTTTATGAATATTAGTAGTTGAGAGACCACCTCTGATTTGCTGTCTTTTAGGTCCTTCATACATATCATGAGTCCATGACGCATTTACATCACCCTGAAATTAAATTTAATATTTGTTATTATTGGTGCCTCAAAATATTAAGTAATCATGACCAACTTAAAAATAATATTTAACAATAATAACCATTTGTTATGAACTATATTATTAATCTTTTCAATAACTTATCAAATTTACTGTTGCTAAATAATAAACAATATTTTAAAAAATATTTGTTACGCAGGTTACCCATCACTAGTAAAATGTTTAAGCCCCCAACAAAGTGGACACGGGTCAGCTAGTACTATTATATAATCATATTTTTAACCATTTCCAACTTGTTAAAATTTGTGTCCTTTCCCAGATATAATCAAATAAATATAGCAAGTACTACTAATGAGAAAATACAGATAATTATTTTAAAAAGGTATAAACATACCAGTATAGATTGATCTTTAGAGTAGGTAGAAATAAAAAATAATAATAACTAACAATTAGAATGAACAGTCATGCCTGTTTCTATATTAATATTGATTACATTTAAATCATTTAATAATGTAGAATAATAATACATTTCACTTTGACTTCGGCAGAAAAAGAATCTTCTATTTTCAAAAATGCATCAAAAATCTTGTATTGTAATTTTTTTAGCCAACATTGTTTTTTACCTTCATCAACTAAGTAATGTTGTTATAAATAAACTCCATTGTAAAAATATACACTTGTACACAATAAAATAAAAACAGTAGAAAATGTCATAATATACTGTATAAATATCCGTAGAGGATAGTGATTCATGATTACCACCTGGCGCCCACCATAAATGGTAAGTAAGAAGTAAAGATAACTGAAATTTTATATTGTGCAGGCCCAATCTACTCTTCATTAACATAAATGATTGACAAAGATTCGAACCACTAAAATGAATTTACTTAGGATGGGGTTTACACTATTGCGATAATTTCAACTTGTACAATTTAGGTATAACCAAGACTGTAACACTACAAGAGTAAATTAATCATTCTCTGTACAGACAACAATGAATTGAACATTCCACAAAATGGTCGTCGGTATGTTCACGTGTTTCTCACCTTAGAATAAGGAGAGAATCCATTAGAACGCCTAGCCAAAGATCTGCCCCTGCGCATGGGACCACCTCCACCACCACCATTGCCAGCAGCTCCGTTGGATCGGAAATTCGATGCTCCACCACCGCGTTTACCGCCGCCGAAGCCTCTGGAGCCGCCTTGTCTTCCGCCGCCACGACGTCCTCCGCGGGATGACGACCTTTTGTTCTTGATTAATTCGTCTAAGCTCACGTCCATTGTGTATAGATTTCAATTGGTATGAAATTTGAATATAAAGAATATGGATGATATAAGCAGATTCAGAAATGTAAATGAAAACGAACAACACCACGTTCACGAATACGTTTGATACAAAAATGGCCGGCACACAACAAAAAACAAACCATGGATATTAAGTCGCATACACTATATTACATCACTGATCACTATAATTTCTATTACACAGTCTACATTTAACGACGAGTGGGAGAGAAATAAACAAACATTCGTAACGTTTTACGTTGGCCACACTGATCAAATAGCGCCAATCTCTTTTTGAACACAAAAAAAATATTTAAAATGACTGTCATCTAGTGAGTAGTGATCCAGCTAATACAGAAGCAATAGTTTGCAATACAACTAGAATATTTAACACAATTTCTTCTTTATTGTTTTGATTATTTGTTTTTTAAGTATATACTACTATTTTCATTGGCTTATTTAGGAATTTTCGTAAGGGAGCATCGATCATATCAATTTACTACTTAATCTAGTGACCAAATAGTACACATTTTAGTTGTAATATATTTCAATCAAGATAAATAAAATATAATTAAAATATTTTCTACTGTCTAAACTTTAAGAATTTTAAACATTCAGGATTCCAAATTTTTCTAAAATTTAATAACAAAAATTAGTTTATATCATGATTATTAATGCTTATGTTTCAAGTATTCATTTATTATTACAATAAATTATGAAAAAATTATACACAGTGGCGTAGCGTGCATATAAGCAGTGTAAGCGTTGCTTACACTTTCAGTTGTAATCCGTTATAGGTATTTTTATAAACAAATTAAAATTGAATTTGTCATGAATCATGATCAAGTTTTAATAACATAAAATTATATTGATATGTATATCAAATCAATAATCATTAATTATAAATACTTATATTTATAATCAATGATACAAGTACAATACATTTTCGTTCAATATTAATATTTTTATATTTTATTGATAATCTATTAAGGAAACAATAACATTTCCATTAAAAATTTGAGATCTGATATCGTGTGAGTAAGCGATTCCAATTCCCTTTCCTATTTTTTTCATACACTATTTTGTATACATACACTGTACTGTATTAACTATTAGGAATATTGGTACTGACATGTAAGCAACTTTTAAACATGTTACACTACCAGTCATCTAATTCGGGATATCATAGTATCAATAAATTTACATCATCATAATTCATAATAATATTTACTCATTGGCCATTTCGCTAATTATTTGGTTTTGCTTTTGTTACGACTCAGTACGAGTGGTACTGGGAGAAATAGATACAATAATATTTTAAAATAAATTATATTTAATAGTTTAATACTATAAATTATGATGAGTGATGGTAAAAATTTTAATTTTACCGTTTGTGAATGTGGCAAAAAAGAAAATTTAATGATAAAAACAGTAAAATATATTGTGAATGGCTTTCTATAGTTAGTAAAAAGAGAAGGAGTTACAGGTAGGTATAATTTTTGATGATTGCTTACAATGGCGTACAAACGGGGGGGGGGTTCAAACCCCCCCCACCAGGACCAAAAAAAAAAGGTGATATTATTGACGAATTTCTTATTATTAATCATCCGTGTATACACAAACAAACGTCATAATAATATGACTATTGAGTAAACACTATACTTTACCAACAACAAAAAAAGATTTCATGACGAAATTATGGGTACCGTATATCAATCAAAATAGACATTTGATGATCGTACACAGTCAGTTAGTTGCGTGCAGACATAAATACATATTAATATTGTCGTTATCTCGACCGACTCGATCAAACAACGGAGAAAAAACCGATTATAATATAATCGTTAAATTTCTCGTGAGCGACAATAATACGGTGAAATGGATTCTATTTTTATAGCACTATCGTAAATGACCATGTTAAAATATTTAATTATGAAATGTTCGTTCATACTTCATTCCGTTCTATTCTGCCATTGGAGAAGTTTATGTCAACAATTGAACATTGAACTCCATAAACCCTAGGTAAGTATTTATTTAAGATTCATTTGAATTTATAACATTAATTGTTAATTAACAAAACATTAAAATGTTTAAAATATTAAAATGAATTATAAATAAACAAGACTGAGCGAGTAAATGATTTTTTTTTTTAATTCAGTTAAGTTAATATGCATACACATATAGTATATATTGTATTTTTAAGTACAGTCGGTACAGAAGTTACCTATCTAATAAGTAGGGCTGGGAATATAAAACCCTGAAAAATGCCCTTAAACAAATGCTATGATGCCCTAAAAATTCTAAATAATGCACTAAAAAAATGCAGTTATAAATTTTAAATAATATTTGATTAAATTAATTAAATTGAAGTACAAGTGGTTAAAATAACTTTTCTAACCATATTTCATGATATCGGTATATTATAGTGATTCTAAATATACTCTGCCACGCCGCCAATCGCAAACCCGTTATCTAGGTTTTTATAATACAAAATTATTTTGTCCAATACGAGTATCTACGATACGTGTTATGAACTTATGAGTACTTACTTTAAATACATGTCGCATCCATACTACGTTATTGTTCGTTTCACGAAATGGACAACGTTTGCAATTTGCATCCATTTCACGAAATGGAACCGTGATTTCTCCACTTCACGTAATTACACAATATTGATACACAATACGTGTTATGTGTTTGATTCTTAGGAAAATGGGTAGTTTTAAAGAGAAGGTTTTTAGTGTTGGTTATTTTTATTCAACCCCCCCCCCCCCAGATCAGATTTGAATGTACGCCACTGATTGCTTACACTACTGACTATATCACGCCACGCCTCTGATCTTACATGAAACAAATGAACAGCTTATCCATAAATTTAATTAGGTGAGCTGATTAGTGATAAGATATAGGTATAATATAATTTATAATTTATATTTTAGAAAATATGAAAATACGATTATAATACGAACATGTTTTCATATATAATATATATCGTCGGGACCCACAAATTGAAACCACTGAATATCTTTGCACAAGAGGTCATGCACTTTTAATTTATTTTTAAATTTATTGTTGAACCTAGTAATACACCTTTTTATGGTCTCCGATTTTTTAACGTTGAATTTGAATAGTTGTGCGCCTGTGCATACAACATGCTCATATTTAACAACATTGTAAAAATCGGAAACCATAAAAATGTATTGGGTACCTTATACATAAATGAAAATCAACTAAAATAAGCAGAAAGCCTTCCATCAAAAGTTGTACTATAGGCAACCAAACAATCATTATACCAAATTATTGTACTTTATACCATTTATTATAAATAGGTACTAGTATTTATAATTAATGTTCATACGAATTAAGAATACTTGATTTTCTATCGTAATAAGAGTTAAAAATTACAACATATATCTTCATTAATTATTTATAAGAATTATTTAAAATATGAAAGATTGCAACAATATTCATTACTACAAACATCAACGATAAAAATAATTTTACTTTTTCTGAAATTAAACTTTTAGGTATGTACAGAAAGAATAAAAATTAAAATATCAACAGAATTTTGATAAATATTCAATTGTTTTTTGCTCATTAGTTTATTTTAAATTTAATAATATAAAAATTAGATTATGATTTTGCAGTCTTTGCGTGATACTAGTTAATGTGGTTATTAATAATATTTATAATTGATACATCCAAGACCTTTCCAAACCAAAATATTTCAATAAGTGTACTTAATAAGTATACTTATACATGATAGTTCAGTTTAAAACTCCGAACCAATGAACCGCGTATGGTTAACCAAACTGTTGGTATATAATGTGTTATATAGTGCTTTTAACGTTTTTGAACCATTGCACTAGATGCTCAATGATAAGTAAGTTCTTCAGTAGCACTCCACGCTAAGTGCTTTGTGATAAATCCACCTTGACTTCACGGTAATATGCACGGGTATAGTTTTATTATGAATCGGATCAATGAGTGGAATTATGGAAAAAAAAAACTATGGCTTTCAATTTTTATTCAATGTTTATTCCACGAAAAATGATTTTAGTAATTATAGAATTTTCCATTGTAAATATACAAAAAATGATGAAGTTTTTAATCTTAAACGAAATAACGAGGCAATGGCTACACATTATGATGCTCTAGTGCTCTACTGTTCTATTATAATAACACTTACAACAGTGACCCTGGTAATTTATAGTAAATTCTGTGGATGTGGTATAATAAACTGAGTTATTTCAAATGCAATGTAAATTGTGAAATACATATTTTTCAGTTATTCATTAGTTGTGCCACTGTAGGGCCAACACATTACTGTTCCTATTTTTCATATTTATACATTTATTTACTTAGTAATTACCTATATTATTCAATTATTGTTGAGCCAAACAGGCTACTGTGAATTATTTATTATTATATATTTTACTTACATTATTGTTACTACTATTTACACATATAACATACATATTGTTATACTCTAGTCGGTTATCAGCACATATTTTTTACACACTTATTTTTATACACATTTATATTTTACTATACTTATATTTCCAATATAAGCAATCCGACTGATACCGATTTACCGTTATTATTATTTTATATTGATTTTTGTTATATGTACCTACACCTTTTTATTTACAAATTTTATTATATACTCAAGTTATCAGTATTCAATTGTTCAGTTTATTTAAGGTTGGTAGTGTAGTCAATGTGATTGCCTACCATCCTGTCGTGAAGGCACCCTTTTTTATTATCGAGTTGAACACGATATACATTCATATTTGAAATAATGAAATAATACCATTTTGTTCTATATATTGACATGTATTGGCAAAACGCCCAGATGAACACTAATTGATGATTACTGTATATATAGTATATCTATGTATCTTGTAAGTGCACCATTTTAAAAAATATATTTGGTATTATTAAAAAATCAATAAAAGAGCCGAATTTAGGGGTGGTCAACGGTCCTGTGTTGCCCCTAGCGGCAATTTTTTAGGGGCGGAAAATTTTAAAACCACCTCTACATATATTATTATTGTATGTAACCGTGTATGTAACATTCCTTATGGGTTTGAGGGAGTGGCCCGATTTTGTTGAGTAAATACATTTTGTAAATTACATTTTATACACATTTGTAAGTATATTTAACTCATACATAGTCTCTTAGTACAATTGATACGTTTTTAATACGTAAATGTAAAAAGTTATTCTTGTAATAAATTTATTCTAAATTTTTCAAGAAAAAAAAAATAATAATAATAAAGCTCTTGCAGTAGCTGAATTTCAGTTTTCCATCTATTATAACATAATTAAAGCTAAATACGTAATTTTGTAGCTTAATGCGTTATTTTTATGAATAAGATTATATCTTGTGAAAAAACTATGATAAACATCTCAATTAAACTTGAAATACAGGTCATATTTAAAGGTAATTTAATACAGCTATATATATAGGCGGTATACCATACCTATACACTTAATGTTATAGTACCGTATTCTTACAAGTTATATTAATAGGTACATGAAGTATACAATGACTGTACAATAACAGTCTAATAACCTAGTATAATATAATAATAATTATAAATAATTATAAATCAAGTGTGTTATAAAATAAAATAATTTATTTTTAAATAGAATTATAAAAAATATTTATAATTCTTTAAGACAATAAGTAGGTATATTAAATAAAACAAAAAATTGTATTTATCTAAAAACAAATATAAAATGTATCAAAACGTAAAAATATTTACAAAATTTAAAATTACATTTAACTTGCTTTTTTGCAGGTGCTTTTAAAGGATTATGAAATCTTCATAGAAGCAACTTCAATACATTTATGAAACTGCAGGACATTCTAAAACAAATAAATCATTATATTATGATTTTAAAATATAGAATATACAAAGTATACTATATACAACTTTTGTACTAGTGAAGTTCCATTTTGTTTTTAGGTACTTTATATTATGTTTACCAATAAATGATAAAAATTGATACTCTTTTGTATACGAATGCAATAGATATAATACACGAAGAATCATTTATTTATTGTAACAGTAGTGATTAAAAATATCAAATTAAGTACTTCGATTTTTATTAATAAATCAATATTCTAGAATCACTATTCAATTTTCAAAAAATGTTTGAAATCACTGTTAAAAATGATTGAATCTGTTTAATTTGTCAATAGTATGTATTAATTATGAATATAATAATTCCGGCTATATAATAGTTCCAGCTAGGTAATTCTACCCCTTTTAACCCCGTTATATGTTGAATTGTAAAAATTATATCCTAGTTTGTGTTTACATCGAGAAACGAAACTACGGACTAAATTGCATATTCATATATGAAGCTATAGCTATGGTTCCGGCTACAAGATAGCTGATGTTTTCTATTTTTATCGAATTTTCAAAAATCCTTTTTTAGACTACGATTATTGTTATAAGATAGTTTATTTCGATAGATAATTAGTTAGTTGATTGTTATTTTGGTTGTCAGAGCGACTCGCAACATTTATTGGGTACTTCATATCCACCATCATAAAATGAACATGAAATATTACCTTGGAAACCTGTTAGTGAAAAATTGTACATTTGAGGCTTGAGCTCTGAGTTCACACTGCCAACGGCCTTTAAAAATACGATTTTCAAAAAATCCTTTCTTAGCGAATACCTACGTTATCGTCATACTATACCTATCTGTAAGCAAAGTTTCAGCCTGATCCACCCAAGGGTTCCGGTTAGGCGATGATGAACCAATCAATCAGTCAGTCAGAATAAGTTATTTTATTTATATAGATTATTAAAGAATCATAAATTAATTATATGTATTTTAATTATTTTCAATGTAAGTTGCTAAAGTTCCTTTTTTACATTAAGTAAATTAATTTATACACCAAAAAGTAGACTGAACAGTGAACAGTATATCAATATCAAGAAAAAAAGTTAGATAATATTCTGCCTATAAATCGAGTTTTAAAATGTGTATATGGTAAATTCGGTTGGTTGGTACAATTGACATAACACGTACATTATTTCAATGTTTAAATGTATCTACTCTCGGTTTCAGCCAAGAAAAGCATGAAGTATTTTAAAAAAGGTTAATAATGATATTGATTATTGATTGTTGGTAATATTATGGATTATTACATAAAATACCATTTATCTATAAAACTGTTTTCAAGTGATGGACATTTAAAAAAATTAATTTTCAAACACATTATAATTTGGAAGTAAATAGGCACAATGTCGTAAAGAATGAGCATATTATATAGGTAATAGAAAAGTATCCTGTCAAATAAATTTTGTATATGTGACGAATTCGTTCCAATACTTTTCGATTTGTATAAGAATATATATTTTTTGTCAAACATATTTAACCATCAATATAAAAAAATTATCGTTTATAAGTGACAATTTAATAATATCACATACGTAATGTGTCAAAACACACACACACGCGTATACATGCATACGTAGACGGTACACGCACGCATAATGAAACAATTTGAAGTGCACTCAAAACAATATAGCGTTAAGCGTGAATAGTAATATAGAACATAAATCTGCCTTGATTAATTTAGTGACGGAAGTGGTCCCAAATGCCACATTATACTCGTCAGAGGTAGTGATGCGTATAAGTAATATCAACATTAAAGTACTTTAAAACCGCTCATTATTCAACTCATTGCGAGTACGACTATCCCATATTCCCATTAGTTCTTAGAAACCGTAGATCTACTAAAACTAAACAAAGTTATTTAGGTAGACACCATCGTCGTTTCTCATGAATTGTAATTTTTATTTTTTTTATAGGTATAAAGTTCTTTGATGAAATTATACAGATAGGTAAGACTTATTTCAACAAAACGTAAAGAGGAAAAACTTGACCGTGTTTACAATTCAAACAATTATTATAAGAGATCTACATGATCTTTCATGGTACATACTTCAAACTTAACATTTATACCAATACAAAAATTAACTAGCTATACAATCAAAAACTATATATATAAGTCATGAAATATTAATAGTCGATTATCAATGTTTTAACAAAAAGTTCATTTTATGTCTTTTTGGAAATTCTGTACTAAAAATCGTATTCATTATTCTTTACTCGAAATAATCCGATTGTTGATTTGCGCTTAGTTTATAAGACCCAAATACATCACCAATGAGGAAGTGTAAACCATGAAAAAGGCCCGTGCGTATAATCTTACAATTATCTATGCGCTATTTAAATTCCAACCCTAGAATTATACTTCAACTATAACGCGCTTTACCATGTCCCAATAATCGTATGGTATGTTTGAAGTGAAACAGCTCGGGTGTATCGGTCATCGGTGTCACTTATAACCACGGTTACCGTTAAAGGGAAGTCCGACAAGATAATGGGCTCCGGGAAGTTAATTATATAATGTGTTAAACAGGTATAGTGTTATAATGCCTAATCCACTACGTCGGAGTGTACATTATTAGTGGTGTAAGGTGTAACACAATGCTCGAATTAACAGAATAAAAGTAGGTGGACGCCGCCGTTTACTTAACACAAAAAAAAAAAATAAATAAATAAAGAGCGATCACTTAATTATTTGGTTATACAGCGTTTCTAGAGGCTATGTTGCACGCTCTCCGCAAACGATTTCCCACAATTTGTATACTACCTTTAAATATATCTTCTTTATGTTTACTCTTATTCCGTGTATTTTTTCTTTTTTATGTTTGATGAAAGCGGTCGATAGAATTTTTTTTTGTAGTATAATATTGAACACTCGTTTTCACGGTGCGGCTACTGTAGGCTTTTGTCTCGAAATTCGTCAAAAAATGTGTTTGCGAAATATATTGCGACACATAAAAATATAATATTATTACGATCGATACCATAACGTATTATAGTGTTATAATGTAATAACATCTAAATAATTTTGGTAAGGAGCCATTTTAGATCTTGGTCCATTTTGATCTGGGAATATTGGTGTTCTCTATACATGGTTAAGTTTTCAAAGTATTCTGACATATTTTGACTTATTTATAGACAATTAAAATTTTCGATTTTTGTAAAATTTTTTTTTTAAACATCTATAAAATATAATTGGCTGACCGAAAACTCTTGAAAATTTAATATAATGTTTATTATAAGTTTTACTTAACGTAATTAAAAAATATCGAAGATCGTTTTACTCGAATTTTTTTTATAAGTTCATAAAGTTCAAATTTGTATAAAATATATTAAAATTACGATAATTTGCAAGTTATTTTGTAGTTGAAAATTCATAAAATTTCTTCTGTTTATACTTAAGGTTTAAAATTTTAACACTAAGTTGTCCATAAGCTAATCTTTAAAAATATATAAAAAAAATTTCTACCGGACTTAAAAAAAAAAATTATATGACTGTTTGAAATTTAAATTCTTACGAAATGGCATTATAATTCAATTTAAATATAAAATACTATATTATTATATACACATTTTAGACAAACATATTAACTTCGTTCAAAATCGTTATTCGTATACAATGATATCTATCATTGCATTCAAATTTAACAAATCCATTGTAATAATGACTTATCCTATAAACGAGGTGTACTCCAACCCCAACTGTACAGTAAAGCGTGGCCCATTCATATTTTTTAATAGATTTAATACAAGTTGTTATTATTAAGATTAATATTTATCATTATTCTTATAAGTTATAATCAAAGACACATATTTATATATATATATATATATTATACAATTAGTTGTAAATAATATTTAATATGTAAAACAAAATTAAGTCAAACTTAATTCTACATTAATGGTTTAAGCTGATATAAACTTGTATTGACCATAGACACAGGAAATTAGTAGCTACATTAACATGCAATATTTTATCTTTGATTGCATACTCTGTACAAAATTACAATTTATGGTCAATGTCAACCATTTATATATATATATGTTGCTAATCATTAACATATATTTAAACTTATTTCATTAAATACTAACATATATTTTAAAAAAAAAACCTGTTATGAATAAAACTTTTGAGTTTTTCTCGATTATTAGAAATATACTGTTGAATTTCAATTAAAAATTAGAGACAACTGGGGCCGTGTTAATTTCAAATAAACAGTTTACTAGTAATTATACCAATAGAAGTGAGATCGATTAATAGGTATTGGTACTCGGACAAAAACTGTTGGATTTCGGTAATCTAAATTCTCTAGTATTTAACATTATTTGAAATTTTTGCAGTTTGTTATGTTTTGTAGATTTTTGGTTATAATATACAATTTATTCAAAACAAATATTGATATTATTATTATTATTGTACATTAAATTCAATAATATTTTATAGTTAATAATACTATAATGTACGAGTACAATATTGACATATTGTCAATAACAATCCTATACTGTTGTACGTTTTACGTTTATTGAAATAACATAATAAATCACTAAAACTGTTCGCTCTGTTGCATAATTTATCCATGGATAATTTAAAATTAAAATAAAATTGTGTATGCTGTAAGTTATTCCCTAATAGATACTCATGGTTTGGTGTCACATATATTTGTACAGATTAAAATTTTAAATATAATTATTTGAAATTTGAAAATTGCCTTTAATTATCATTAGTTATTATTTTTATAATACTAAAAATTCGATAAGTAAAAAAAAAATTAAGGTGAGAGTTATGTATATAATTTGCCTCGCCTAAAAGTTTCAGCCAGAGCCACCACTGCACTAGTACAACATTTTTTAACATAAATTAAGTCTCCGGAAGCCTGATCCTATCCATGCGAGTTTCCCCCCGAGGCCCGAAGTATATAATATTAATTATTAACAAATGTTAAATACATTTTTATGGGTGCTACCGATGAAATGTATTTGAACTAAATGAGTGCCGCCAAAATAAGCGCCTGTTTGTAATTCAAGTATCAATTATCATCTAATCTTCTGTACATCGTGGTAGAAATTAAAGTACCTTAACGGTGAATATTCTATATATATATATTATATGTATATATTCTCCTCGAAAGTATCACGATTGAAGATACTTCATGCTAGGAACCTATCTTTAGTTACTTAAATATTGTCATTATTTAATATATATTATACCTTAGTTAATTTGTTACTCCATGCAAAACGGATCAAAATATCTCCAGAGTTTAAATTGATCTTTATGGGAACATTTTGAATCACTCAGAAAATTGAATTTTTTACAGAACGAATCAAAATGTAACTAAAAGGATCAAATTGTCCCTAGTGGATCAAAATGTCCGGTTACCATAATTTTCGATAGTATTTTATATATATTATGTTTAGATTAATAAATATTAGATGCGTATAAAATATTATATTATGTTGCGCTTACTGCACACGGAGCAGCCGGACTCGTCGGATCCGTCACCGCATCCGTCTCGGCCAGAACACAACACGGCCGTCGATCTGCACCTGCCGTTCCTGCACCGGAAAGGACATTCCGCGGGACCGTGCCGGTAAGCGCCGCGGACCCGCGTCAATGGCGGCGGTAGCCTCGCAGCGGCTGTCCGGTTGCCGATGGTCACGGGCGCACCGCCGCCACCGCACAGGCCCTCCAGCTCGTCCGATTTGTCCGCGCACGTGACGACGGCGTTACACAGCTCGTACTCGGGCAGACACTGGCCGTCTCCGCATTGGAAAGTATACGCCGGACATCCTGTGAAATCGAAATACAAAAAAAATAAAAACTCTGGTAAAAATTTAATATTATTCAAGAGCAATGAAATGTGCACTCGTTTCGCGCGGGGTTAACACTATTACCAGGGTCATGTTTGTGCAAGGATAATTAATTGGACGTTTGCACTGGGCCCACTCAAAAGAGGTGCCCACCAGCAACAGTCAAACAAAATTAATTTTCAAAATCATTATTTCTCTCGAAATTTCAATAATTGATGGCTGTTCAATAAAGAACATATGATAAAAACGTAGGTACAGTAAGCGCATTAAGTTTATATTGTAGATTGTTTTAACGTCACAATATCATCGTGATCCAACAACACAATAGCCACAAATAACATACCCATGCAATACACGATTATGTAAAAATTTATATTGTGCTTATATTTTATTTCAGCATTGAAATAAACATCAATTTGGGACCTAAAATTGTAAATTGTACTAGGCCTGTGGATTGGTCAATAAGGGCCCGACTATTACTTACTTTATATGTTTACGTAGGCACAACGCTGGAAGGTAAAAACTGAAATAATATTATACTCAACGTTCATACTATCACAATTAGGTATATACGATCTGTGATTAATTTTTGTCATTCCCCGTATAATAATTGAAAACCGTTCAATGAAATATTATACCTATTGGAAATTATTTACGTTTTTAACATTTGAAAGTTAAACATCTGTAACACGAACATCAATTGGGTTAAAAGCGTATTTAAACACTCTTTTTGATATCGTACAATCAATTCAATTAATGTTAATGACTTTTTGTGAGTCGGTATTTTGAATGATAATGAATTTCGATTTTGCCAAGTATAAAAATACAACATTCATTTACAGTTTTAAGTCAATGATGAATATTAAGGTATAAAATAATAACAAGAAAATATACGCACTTAAAAATCTAAAATGGTAAAACATTCGACAATATTCGAGATTAAATTGTTCAACACATCACATGACAATGCTGTGCATTATAAGATATATATATATATATATAATGTATATCTTGCATTAAAATGCATGTTCATTGTTACTTCACTAAACAAATGTATACCCACATAAATATAGGTATCCCCGTGCGTCTCATTGTTTATTTCCATAAGAAGAGCGTAACGTCGAATGTAAAATATACAAATACGCTTCTATTAAAGTTAAACAGTCCTTGTAAGTATACCTAACCACAAATAGTGACCCACAATAAGCCCATTAAGTCATAATGAGTTGTAAATTTTATCAAATTTTTATGCAACTCAGCACAAGTGAAGCTTAACAGATCTGCTTTGGATCTGTTTTTAAAATACTCTACGCTCAAAACATGTTTAATATAATGTACATGGTATATCAACCAAAAATGCATGTATATGTAATATGTATGTATTATATATGGATGAAAAGTTTAACCTTTATGTCCTATAGCGTTGCAGCCCTCTTCGTCATCTCCTAACGGACAGTTCTTTACACCGTCACAGCGAGTCGACCTGGACACGCATAAATTTCTGAGACCATTGGCCGACCGACATGTGAATGTCGTACTTGGACACTGTTGATTTCCCGAACATTCTTCATCTGAACTATCGTCTTCTCCGCAGTCACCAGTTCGGCCGTCGCATACAAAAAACCAACTAATACATTTACCGCTAGATCGGCACTAAAAATGATCAAAATTTGTATAGGTATAGACTTTTTATATTTTAAGTTGAAACCCATCGATTACATTATATATATATATATATATATATATATATAATGAAATTCTAGGAGTTACATTCATTAATGATATAATATTTAAATTATACGTTTTTGTTTGTCAAGTACCTCCTAAGGAGGATGTCCAAGTGGAAAATAGAGGCTCCTTATATCTTAGACATTCTGTACTCTTATTTTATATTTATACTAACTTATACATATAGTTCCTTCACTTTTAATAAACTTATAACTATGAATACTAGCAGTTTTGTTAAAAATACTTCGGTCAATCATCAGATACACTTACTTGGAATGTATTTTGTAAACAACCACGTGATTTCGATGAACACTGGTTACTCGTCTTATTGTTTGGTTGACAATCACAAGTACCCTGAATGCATCGTGAGTTTTCATCATTCCGCATACACTGTGCATCACTAACACATGGGAATCCAAGACTTATACGTCTTTTTGGCTCTCCCTTTCTTAGCATTATACCTAAAATAGCATATTATAAATAATTTTTATCGAGGTTTTTTATTAAAAACTACACTATTAATACTATTGTGAATTTGTGAAATTAACACACGTTTATTATTCACTAGACTTACCTGAACTATTTATTGGTTTCTTGTGAATTTTTATAGATGTATTGTTACTGTGATTTGTTTGACTTTTATTTTGTGAGTCTTTTATTGGACTCTTTAAGAAAATTTTTATAGGTGATGGCGTAGGCATCGAAGAAATTTGAGGCTTAAGTGTAATATTTTTTAATGCAGTCGATGAATAGTTGAAAGAAACGATAGATGATTGAGTACTGACCAATGGAATTGCATTTGTTTTTATACTATTATTAGTTAAATTGGTTTTTAAAATAGGCCGTTTCAAAAAAGGCAACTGTGGTTTGTCGATTGGTCGCAATGGTCGAGCTGTTGAGGTAGTTGTTGTCGTTGTTGAATATCGCAGATTCTGTTGCCAGGGTCGTTTTTGGTACGGTACTTTTTTTTTAAGATCAGGTTTACTAAACGGGTACTTAAATGCCGAATTATTAGGTTTTATTAAAGTCGCCTCGTCTTTTACCGGACAATCATTATGGATATCAGAATTGCATACGCAAAAGCCAAATACACCAGGTATAGTGAATTCACATTTATTTTTTTCGTCCGACAATGCGCAATGCGTATCACTGTAACACACTTCTCCCAACTTGGCGGCTGTAAAGTAGTAAAAGTTGAGGAATGCATTTGTATAAAGATAATATTAAATTGTACATGATTATCATTATTTTCAATTTTCATTAATAAATGTTCAAAATGTTTCAATAAAATTGTTAATACATACATATAAGTATTTACAACAAATATAAATAATAAAATATATCTACTAACAATCAATAAAGTAAAATAAGTTTGAAATTTAAATATACTAAAGTTTTAGGTATACCGCGAGTATATCTAGATATTTCTATACTATTTCTATTTCTCTCTCAATTTTCGTTTTAGGAATATAATATAATATGATCAAAAATATAACATTATTAATATTATTTAGATATTTTATATTTAATGGTGATAAGCTACTAATAATAGTTACACTAGAAAAAAAAATCCAATATAATGATGTAATATTAACTACGCTGCAACCATGAGTATAAATTATATATTTTTATTGAGTATTGAATAATGTTATATATTATATATATATATATATATATATATATATATATATATATATATCTCACAATAATGTTTTTTTATTCGCAATGAATACACCAACAGTTAAATCTTACGGTGTTTAATATGGAAACTATATTCCATATATAGCTCAAGAAAGATGTCCCACAATAGAATTCCTTTAATCTGAACCATATCGACTAGAAGGAAATTTGTTAAAATCGATATAATAGAATCTGGCGAACCAAATTGTATTATATTGATGGTATAAGCTGAAAATATATTTTTACGTCTATACTAAAAGGAGTTTATTGCACTTGCCGTTGCCAGTTTGAATTTAAATTTGTGGCCAAAAAATATTGGTACCCATATATATATATATATATATATTATACCGTTTTTCCTTTCAATAAAAAAATAATATAAATCCCTTTACATATAATAGAATAACCATATGTAAAGCTGTCAAGAACAATATAAAGTCTCACGTAATATTCGACAACAATGACTTCCAATAATCTTTATATGTATAGTGTACATGTATATATTAACACACACGGAACGTTTGAGTGTTATTATTATTTTTTTCTTGACATGGATCTACAATCTGTTTGGTATTATGAAAGCGTCATAAATGAAATATAACGGGTTCCTGTATGTTAATGAACGACGTCAATGAACCAAAGGATCAGGGAAAACGTAGTTATAGTACCTATACGCAATAATTGTGTACGTTTTTCACGCGAATGAATAATTTCTGTCGTTTTTGTATGGGAACCTGTACGTCTATGGTAATCTTTATTGTTTCCCAATGACACACGTAATTAAGACCAATACGAACACTGAATAAATAGAATTGTTCATCGTATTGGGAGTTGAATTTTAAACAATATAATATGAGTCTAAGCCTTATGTGTACTTGAATTATTAATAATAAATATGGAAAACACATAGGTAAGTACAGATTTGTCGTAATAATTCAAATTACATTTTAGACCCCTTATATTTTATTGTAATTCATTTTTTTTTCTTATTCACATGTTTTTTGGATTTAATTTAACTATTGAACTGACTTTAACAACTAATTAGACATATAAACTTGCTATAGATTAAATAAGTTAAGTTATTTCTGTCCATAATATACTACGCGATTGAGGTTGAATAATCTAGTTTAAAGTTCCTATTCAATATTTAAACAATTTTTTTTTACTTATTAAGTTGATTTTACTTACGTGATAAACAAGTGTGCCTTCGATACTGCCAAAATTTCGATTCACACTCACAAACATTATCATAACACCTACTATTAGCTACTTTCAACGAACATTGCTCATCTACGATACACTCAAATCCCAAAAGCGACGCTGTAAATTCAAAAGTATAATGCTAAAAAGTTAATAAAACATTTTTTAGATTGAACTACTTTTGGATAATATAATAGAAATTAGGTCTTTCAAATGGTTTGTAACATAAATTATATATAGATGTATCAATCATATACAACAGTAATAATTTAATTATCCATCAAGGATAGTGTGCCCGGGGCTTTAATAGAAGGCGCCACGATAGAACGAACAATACTAATTTTATTACTTCTGAACAATAAGTATATGTTCCTGTTCTAGTTTTCGTCATCTGAACCTAAGTGTACTATATCTAGTAAACTATTTTATATTAAAAATATTTAATATGTCAATGGAATGAAGTAATAAATATAGAAACATTGCCAATATTTATTTATACGTAATTAATTGTATCTTCATTGACAAAAAAATGTACATAATTTACCTATTTAAGATGAAAATTCATTAAAAATATGAAACAAAAAAAAAAAAAAAACTATAGATTTTTGTTAACTTGAATGTCTATGAACCCTTTTTTACAAAAATAAAAATAAGAATGTAACTTACTTAATATATTGTAATGAAGAAATATTAGTACAAATATAAAGTAAATATTTAGAAACGAATAATTAAAATATTGAACATTGAAGGTTTTAAAATAATAAGCGACTTAAGAGTGAAATGTTATACAATTTTCTAAGCAATCTTCTAAAATACTCATATCAAAACTCGAAGTAAGTTGTAACTTGTAAAGATGATTTGGCATATTTTAATGACAACTATCATGATATGATATAGATAATATTATCGGAAAAACTTATCTGACTAATAATTTGTGAAGTTACAGATGAACCAATTACCAAGTAAGACCTAAAAGTATATAATACTATCATTTTTATCGTATTTCCATGTTTTGTTAAAAGATGAATCGAGAATGAAATTCTTTAAAATAAACATTTAAATTAAACTAGCATAGTAATCTAAAATTCTTAAGCTTGGACGGAATATATTAGTAAGTATATTAAGTATTATCACTGATATTATGTATTACCTAAATCTATAACCCATATGCTATACGGCGTAAACGAATTATTTGATCCCTAACGCTCTACATCATACATTTTAGTTGTCATTTTTCTTATTAATTTAATAGTGTTATTAAAAATCGTACTCTCGTTTTAATGTGTATTTATTTATTTTTTTTTATAATACATAGAAATCTTTTGTCCAAACATAATTATTCCTCTGAAACCTAACTTTACAATACGAAGAAGAAAATGTGTATTAAATAGTTGAAACAATTATTTTGAAGTATAAATTTCTCAAATGGACTAAATTTCATATGTAAGTAATAAGTTATACCTAACTAGAAAAATGAACAAATTAAAAATAAAATATATAAATTATATTAAGACTTAAGAATCTAACCTAACTGTAGAGAGAATCAGAGAAACTGCAATATAAAAATGATCTTAATCCTAAATATATTTACGATAATATGAGATAGGGTATTTAATTATTCAGAGAAAACGCTTAAAGTGAATAGTATATGTTATAATGTATTTATCCTAACTAAATTTAAATTAAGTTTCTATTCCTATATTAATGTGATATTCATGAGTTTTAACTAAGCAATTTTTAATATTAAAAAAATAAATTAAAAATAATCATGAGCACTTTAAATTTGATTAATAAATTCAATTTTACTAAAATTAGATCCACTTTAGAAAAAACGTACACTGTAAACATGTGTTGTTCATTCGTGCATAGTATGGTAAACAAGAACAACTTCCAGACTCTTGATGACATCGGCTGAATTCTGTTTCACAATCTTTATTTGACTCACAAGTTTCTCCTAGTTTTACTCCATAGGTCCGTCCAGAAAAATTCTACAAAACAAATTGTAACAATAGTTTTTTATATAAGGTGATAGACTTTTACTCTACCTAGTATTTTTTGATTTTTACTTTTGAAAGTATTTTACTTATGGATCAAGTATTTACATATTAAAATATATTGAAAATAAGAGGAAAGAATACTTTATTCTAGATATGTATATAATTTAGATTATCTGTTAGTTGTTACTAAATATCTTGATCTACGTAGTAATATTTCATATCATAGATCAAATATAATAGTTATTTTTATAACTTATAGACAAATGGAAATATAATGTAAATATTTGTTATTATATGGTTATAGAATGAAACATTATTGTACCCATTTGTCCATACGGTTAGATAGTCACAAATCGCAAAGAATAATTACCATTTTGTTACAATTGATCTTGTTCCTCCTAATAGTAACGTTTAACTACTTACATACATAAATTCATGATTGTACCTATGTAACAATTGTTATGTTTATATAGGTCACATTCTTCCGTATACACGTTAAAAATCCAAACGAAAGTGTCAACATAAATAAATATAATAATATTAACTATAATGAGAAAAACATCGTTCAAAGTGAAACGTGAATACGATTGGGAATGTATGTCTACAACGCGTAAAGACCGTATAATATACCTATATTATGGCATTTTTAAAAAGAAATATATTTTATTATATTAAATGTGATTTTTATGACAAGTGTACCTAAAAATATTGTGAAATAAACAGTAGTAATTCAATTTAATAAAAATAATAAAAAATAGCACCTTATCTACTTTATTAAACTGTAGTTGCATATTTTCCAAATTTTAGCCTGAGAAATATATTTTACTAGTTCCAAAGACATATAAATTCAATGAGTAATAAAGGTTCTGATTAAATATATAGCCAAATCTTTTCTGTTTTATTTATACTGTTATTGCAATGAAAAAATATAATATATAATATTGTTAAAATAATTTCTCATTAATTCTTAAAATATTATAATTTATAATCCAATAATAATTAAAGAAACCTAAATACATTTTATTTAAAGGATATTCTTTAGTACAGCGGTTCCCTACCTGGGGGAGGATTTAACCTGGGGGTAATATAGTGATGACGAAATAACGAGAAATTAATTGTTAAAATAATTATGCAATTTTAAAATATTTATAAAATTGTATTCTAAAATATAAACATAGTATTAATGATTATTAAGTTGATTTATAATATTTTTATATTTTATTTATAAAATGATGAAAAAAATAAAGAAGTTATTAGTTGTATAAAATATAATTATTTTGTATTACAAACAAAAGTCTTCTAAACCTAACTATAATTAAGGGGAACCTAGCATAACTTTTTTTAAAATTTACAAAAGGTGCATGGAATAAAGAAGATTGGGAACCACTGCTATGGCAATAAGAAGTAGCAAACATAGATTTACAGTTAAATCTTAAGTAGTTATTAATAATTAATAAGTACTATAGGTTAATCATAAATTGTTTATTTTACGACACGCATTTTGGTTCATATATGAATACCTAAAAATAATAATAAAGAATTTTCTGAAAAAAAATAGAATCATAAAAATCTATTTTCAAAACTAAACATTATATAAAAACTTTGAACGTCGGAATACTAAACGCCGGTGGTTCTATATTTAATATTAAGGATAGTAATGATAGGATATTCTACTACTTTTACCAGCCTATTCGAAATTTAGATTATTTACGCCTCTACGTATTTGTACCTACTAGTAACAAAAAAAAAAAAAATATGGTTAGGCATACGCATTGTAATATTACAAGTGCACTGTCACTCAATAAACATAAATCGAATAACAACAATCTTACTTTGTGTTATTACCATTCTCACATTTCTCACATGATACCGTATTTTAGCGGGAAAGTCTTGCTTACATATATAAATGAACATTCAACTTATGCCGTTATAACTATATTATAATATGTATGGTTTTTGATATATTCGAAATCGTATTTTTTATTAGTTTAAATCAATTTCATAAATAATATTTTGACAATACAACAATGCATTCATAAATAATCTATAGGACAAAAATATAATACTAGGTACTTACCTACTTTAATACTGGTTTAATTTCTTAAAATATAAAAACGAATAAGCAAAGTAACTTAACAGTCTCAACAGAATAGTAATATTTTCCTACATATTTTTAAATATCAAGTTATTTAATACACATTGATTTTATAATATAATATAGTAGAACAAAATAGTTATTTTAGATTCTGAACAGAGTGATGAAATGTATTGATTTTACAATGATGTGTGTTTTTTATTGTGACTGACGACACCTTTTTTGGCAGTAAAAATGCTTCGATATGTTTAAACAGCAAGTTTTCTGAAAGGAAAGTGAATGTAGATGGTACTTGGGCAAGTCAAAAATTCAACTTTTCAATACTTTTTAAAAAAATCGAAAAAAACGAGAAAAAAAATTACAAAAAAAACCGGGAAATTTTATGCAAAATCACGTTTTTACAAAATACATTTTTTTTAAATGTTCTAACTCAAAAACGAAAAACCGCAACAACTTGAAATTTTCACCAAATCTTTATATTGGCATTCTATATACGTGGTTATGTATTCAAAGTATCTTGACATATTTTGACTTATAAATGGAAAATTTAAATTTTTGATTTTTGTAAAAAAAATTTTTTTAAACCTCTATGAAATTTAATTGGCTGACCGAAAACTCTTGAAAATTTAATACAAGGTTTATAATAAGTTTAACTTATTGTAACTAAAAAATATCGGAGATCGTTTCCATTAATTTTTATATAAGCCCATAAAGCTCAAATTTGTATAAAATGTGTCAAAATCACGATAATTTGCAAGTTATTTTGTAGGTAAAAATTTATAAAATTTTTTCTGCTAATAACTAAGGTTCAAAATTTTAACACTAGGATATCCATAAACTACTCTTCAAAAGTCTTTAAAAAAATTTCTACCGAACTTAGAGGAAAACATTTTATAACTGTTGGAAATTTAAATTTTTACGAAATTGCATAAAATAGCGATTTATGGTCAAACGATTTTAAATATTTGTTATAATTCAAAAAGTATAAGTCGCAGAAACTTGGAATTTTTACCAGTTGTTAAGATAGGTATTTTCTTTATGTCATATTTTTTTCAAAATATTATATTGATTTTTAAGCCACTTATAGGCATTTAAAATATTCGAATTATTTACATTTTTTTTTTATAATCGGTGATAAAAAAAATTGACTATTACAAAATACTTGAAAATTTAATAAAAGACTCCACAGAAGTAGTTATAATTGTTATTCAAAAATTATTAAAATCCATAGGCACAAGTTTTTTTATAAGCGTTTGAACAGCGAATATTGACATAAAATTACATGTAAAATATAATATAATATATAAAATATTAGACTGACAAATCATATCGTTTTTTGAAATTTGCTCTAACTCAAAAACGAAAAACCGTAACTACTTGAAATTTTCACCATATCTTTATATTGGCATTCTCTATACATGGTAACTTTTTCGATGTATTTTGAATTATTTTGAATTATTTATAGACAAATTAAATTTTCGATTTTTGTAAGTTTTTTTTTTGTTGAAATATCTATAAAATTTATTTGGCTATCCGAAAACTCTTGAAAATTTAATACAAGATTTATTATAAGTTATACTAATTGTAACTAAAAAATATCAAAGATTTTTAACTCACATTTTTTTTAAAAGCCCATTAAGTTAAAATTTGTATTAAATATGTTAAAATCGCAATAATTTGCAAGTTATTTTATAAAATTTTTCCTGTCTATAACTAAGGTTCAAAATTTTAGCACTAGATTATCCATAAGCTACTCTTCATAAATCTATAAAAAAAAGTTCTACCGGACTTAAAGGAAAAAGTTTTAAGACTGTTTGAAATTTAAATTTTTACGAAATTGCATACTATTGCATTATATTTCAATTTAAATATAAAATACTACATTATTATATACTCATTTTAGACAAACATATTAACTCCGTTCGGAATCGTTATTTGTATACAATGATATCTATCATTGCATTCAAATTTCACAAATCCATTTTAATTATGACCTATCCTATAAACGAGATGCACTCCACCACCAACTGTACAGCAAAGTGAGACCCATCCGTTCTTTTTTATTATTAAGTCGTCAAGACATATTACAAATTGTCAATTGAGTTAGTAGAAAACATAATATCAAGCATACCGTATATGTACCTACACATAATTTTCACTAATTACGAAAACAAAAGTTTTCCTATTATAAAGTTCTGATCAGGTTTTAAATGCGTTAGAACAAAAAATTAATAAAACGGTGAGATATACGATAGATGTACCTTTTACAAGTAACTAAATTCACTAAACTAATTGAATAAAATAAGTGTTTTTAAAATATGTACTGATCAACTTAAAATAAATTACATCCATTGTATTAAGTAGTAAACAAGCGAATACATATTTTGTCTATAAAAAATAAGTTATAACCAATAAATGTCTTCAGTCTTTTACTATTTTACAGTATAAAATTGATATACTGAATACACATTATACGTCTTGTACTTTGTATCTAATATTATACCTTTAAAAACTCAATATATATGAACTTTCCAAAGCAATCAAAACCAAAATCTAATTTAATACGTTATAATTTAGATCAATCCTGCGTCTGTATGAAATAAATATTTAATTGTGAAATGATGTTATATAGTTTTCTACCGATCTATTCAATTTTCAATGGATTTTTGACGCGTCACTATCACGTCTAGTCTATTTGTAATATAAACCGTCTAGGCAGAGACAGTCAGACAGACGATCCCGCCAGTCGTCAAGTGGTTAGCCGGAAATTAAATTGACAGTAAAAAAGTAAAATGAAACGATTACTATAGTTTGTTCCAGTCCTAGTCTACGTCTAGCGTCCATGATTCACAATACGCGAATCAAAGATTAAAAGATATTTATTTTACGGTACGAGTATGACCATCAACTATTATTATCATTTGTCATTACTCCGTTTAATGATAGTTGGTGGAGTACACAAATAGGTATATTCAATTATAAAATTACTACCTATATCAATAAAAGAGATTGGAGAAATTAGAAAATAAAAAAAATACCGAAAACAGGTTAAATACTTAGGAAATAATTTATTTGATAATGAATAAACCAACAACCAAACAATAATGATGGAACTAGTACAATTAATTAAGTTTTTGTAGATACATTTAAAGAGACACTTCAACCAAAAACTTAATCACGAATGATAGGATGTATTTTTTTATAAATACTGAGTTGTGACTATATTAATACAATTTCATATTTTTCTGTTAATAGTTTAACGTTTAACTTATCAATATTCACCAAACCGACCCTAAATACAATAAAGTGGCATGGTGTAACGATCTATCGCAGTCACTCTCGGTGCTCCACCCCTACAGTTCCTCTAAGCCTAAAAACCCAAAAACCCACTAATGACTACAGTTTCCGAAACCATCCTTAAAATATAGAGCAAATAATAAGTAAAACAAAATAAAATAAGGTTCAATATTAATAGATGTATAACTAATGGTTATAAATTGAAACATTTTCTACACCTACAATATTATAGTATAAGTTTTATATTTATTTAAAATATATTGAGTTTTTTACAACTGTACATTGATAATAGTTATTGATATATTTTTACCCGACTGTGAAAGAACAAGAAGAAGGGTAATGTACTATAAAAAAACAATGTGTCTAGATGTAATGTATGTTATGTTTCTACCTACCCTTTACACTAATGAACTAATTTTGATGAAACAAAAATTAAAATATTCTGTAAGCTATGGGAATGTTCTTAGATAGGTTTAATAACATTTTGGGAAGTGGAATTTGCTTTATGTACCATTGCCGTTTTCCTACACTCCATCAATTGATAATGTTCGTTGTTTGTCACCACAGCGCTGGTGCCATTATGCTGTGGACACCAACTATACTTGTGATCGGTTATATCATATTTGTATATTATCCTTGAATTATATTATTGTATAAATATGTATAAAAGAAACAGCATTTTTATGTTCCAATTTTCTGACGACACTATTGAACTTCTTACTAATATTTTTACACAGAGTTATTCCAAATACTTTTCTGAGTGTCATCATACGTCACCCGATTTTTCAATTTTTTTGTCTGAGAAGGAGAAGGGATGTACTTAAGAGTCAATATTTTTTTGTGAGGGATTTGAATAATTTTACGATTTTTTTTCATAAAATTGATTCTAAATAACTCCTTGGAAATTATGATTGTGCACTTTTAACAAATTTTCTCAAAAGGATGGAAATAAAAAAAAAAAATAGAAAATGTAAATAAAATACAATTTTGATGGTATTAAATATAATTTACAAAATGTGAATAACATATAATAAACTAATCAGAGAAAAATTAATCAATGATTATTATTAAATTAGCATTAAATTTGTTTGTAGCCGAATGATTGCGAGTACCCTCTATAGTTCGGTAATAATTATTTATTATACTCACATACAGACTGAAATAAATAGACAATAAATCAGTCATATAAAATTAAAATATGACCATTTGATAGTCAAAGAAGAATATCCATTATTACACGTATTAATTGAATGTCGTTAGTATAAACTATGAAGCACACAGAAAAAAATAATAATATGACCGAGCAACTAAACAAAATTCTTGGACCAAATAGAAGTAACAGATAAAATTTAAAACTTAATTATTAACAATTCGCCAATCAACGTGTTTATATTGTAAACACGTAAAATAGTAATATTATAAAGTAGAATTTTATAGTAAATTTGAATCTTAAATAATCAATTATTTTTAATTTAAAATGTAAATTCCAGTCTATATATGGAATAAAAAATGTTTAGATATACATTATACATTGTAATACTACTTCCTATTCATTACAAGTTATCATTAATCATTATTACATGTGAACAAGATTCGTGGGTAATACATTGAACCATGTCTTTCGGATCATAAATAGGTATGTATCTGTATACCTTTGTCCAGCATGAATACTTACTACAAATCCATTCGTGCTCGAAGGCTATACACGGTTTATAGTATTTAGTATTTATTAAATCCAAAAAGAAAAAGTTTATTCTCTATACCGTTCTTATACATTAATGTATAATTAGCTCACCAGTATTACTAATCCTATACTGTACAAAGTCGACTTCACAAATCTCACCAAGAAAATGGGATCACGTATAATACAATACTATTACGATATATTTTTGTAATTATTTTAACATGTTTAGGACTTAACAACTAATGTATATAGTAATATATTAACATACAAACTAAATGTCATCAATCTAAAAATCCGGACTATAAACTTATCAAAAGTATTATAGATAATTCTTGATCACACTGGTATCAATAAATCTAATAGTAAAACATTTTTAATATTTTTAGAAAATATTAGAGTAGTTTGTTTTTAACTATTACCTCATGTTTACTTTATACTATAACATTATCAAAAGAAACAAGTCGTACAATATTCAAAATAACGTTAGCATTCAAATAAAATGTATTACTCATTACTCATTAATACCAATTTTTTTCCCCAAATCAAATTTAACTCTTCATTGATCGAACAAAAAATAAAAATATACAAAAATATCAGCTTAGTACCAATGTCAAAATAATAAAACATGAGAAAACATGATAACTAAGATTATTTTTTCATATTAAACCTTCAAATTAAACTTAGTAATCTTAATAAAATACCTATTATATTGAAATTGAAGTATGTGAATGTATCTAAAAACGTATTTCTCATAGAAATATTGCTCAACTATACCGTTTTAATGAAAACATTAAACAGTATATATATAAAAAAAAAACGTATATTTCATTATTTATATTAAAATATTTATTTTATTTTTTAATAATCCCAGTTTCGCTCACACGCCTACACATTGGTAATTCATTTTTCTTAATTTAATAATGACCATCATTGATCATTATAAGTATGTAAAGGTCAAAAAAAAAAGGAGTCAAATCATTTTTATTTAATTATAATTTATCTGACTTACTTTTATCACCATAACGAAACAGCAAATTTTGAAAAAATTAAAAATCATTTTATTTGACTTTTTTAGTCAAAATTATATGTATATATATAATATAAAACACCACTTCTTCTGATTAGAAACCATATAAATTTATTTAAAACATATATATAGTATTCATACAATTTTTAATCGATGTTATAATAACGTGTAACACTATAGAAGTTTTGAACATAGTTCGTAAATACTACGACCTATTCGGTCGTCCAACACACTGATCGGTCAGGAAAACAGTGATCACAACCTGAGTAGCCCGCGCGACATTCTGCTATCCCCACCGAATTTCCATGATAGCGTTTTATATTCTTCAGCACAATAATAAGTATCTTCAAATAACACACACTATACTCACCATATGTCCGCATGACCGTACATAATATATATATTATATACCTACGCATAAAGAACATGCATGTTTATTAAATTATAAACTGTAAAATACCAATATTAGTAGTGTTTAATTTATTTGAAAAAGACATTTGTTCTGCTACTCAATCTGACTAATATTAACAATGTAATAAAATGTGGGTACAATTATCACTTTATTAATGAGGGCAATAAGCAACATACATTGTATAAGATTATTATACAAGGGTCCATCTAGAGAAATATCTGACAATCACATTAAAACTAAATAGTTATACCGTAAACTAATAATTTATAAATTACCTAACCTGAATTTATTGAGTATATAAATATTTATTGTTTATACTCATAGACAATATTCCAGTTTAAGTAAAATACATTTAAATATTAGCTAAAAACATCTTATAAAATCCAGTTAAATACTATGATAGAATTTAGAAAACTTTTCTTCCTACATACATCATGCTTATAAAAAAATAATTAATCAAGTGATCTATAAAAGATATAAAAGATATTCGTTTTAAGGATCACATTTATTTAAATCAAGTTAGAATAACTAAGAGTATAAAGTGGCTTTGTAAAATTGCAATGTGTATTGAAAATTTATATTATTTTAAAATTAACTGTAAAATCATATAAATTAAACGTTTGTGATATTTTTGTTGTTATGTAATCATTACATCCGGTATCTGGGAAGTACATTATGTATTGTTTAACATTACTATATAAGGCACTAGTAACTACATGAAGGTGTATGTATTAGGTATAATGATTTTCATGAATTCTTAAAAAATAACGTGGGAAAATACGGTACTTTAATGTGTTTAGTAATATTTCAGCTTATCTTTTTAAAATATGTATATAATATATATTATATCAGAGTATCAGACTCCTATGTATATAATACACTTACAAATTATAATTATATATCCTGTAAGTAGGACTACTCATATAAATAGCTAGAATTCCATAGTACATGGTAAACAAAACTTGAAACTTCTCTGTATAGATTAAAACTAAGTATAATTCTTAATTATTATTCAATTTTCTTATACTGTATAAATAATATAAAGCTTAAAATCTATTTTACAAAATAATATTCAATAAAGTTATAACTCATTAATTCGATATTGATTCTGATAAACTTACGAAAACTGAATAAAATAAAATTTTTAAATTTGTTCCAATAAACAATCAATATTTGGGTACTAAAATAATTATAGTTATTGTACTATTGGATTTTAACATAATATAAAATTGAGTTTTATTGATTACTTATATGAATATATGATACATTGTTTATAAAGACACTACCTACATATATATCAACATTATTTGTAAATGCATTTTTATTCAATAATAACAAACAGTAAAAATAAATTTTATGATTATAATTTGTCGAATTTTTCTTAAATATTTATAAACACGTTTTTTTTATCGTATACAACAATTTTATTGTTAACAATATTCTAAACATGTGGAAAAAATTAATTCCCATATCGAGTTTTTTTCAATTCGATGATTTGTCGTTTTAAACCAATGAATTTCAAACAAACAATAATATCGTACAGGTTTTTTGGTATAAAAAACATATAAACTACAATAACTATAAAGCGTGAAAATGGCATATAAAACCAAAAACTTATTTATATGTAATCCGTTTATTAAAATACTGCTAAAAATTCTTCTTTTTGTTCAAGTAAACAAAGTAATTATACTTAAAATATATATTATTACTATTCGAAAAAAATTAAAACATTAACTCTTGATCTATTTTTATTAAAAATGCAAATGTCACTAGACATCTAGATTCTAGGTATATAAACAAAATATAGTAATAATGTATAATTATATAGGTATATTACTTTTTCCTAGTTTATACTTGTTATAAAACTATACATAGGCATTAGATACCTATTACATTGAGTTGTGGAATATTAAAAAATATAATTATATTTATTATAATTTAAAACTTTTTAAGCTTTTTAGCTTTTTAAACTTAGAAAATATAAATAACCCAAAGAGGATAATTCCCAATCTAATCATTAACAAAAAGTCAATCGTCTTTATATTCGTATTTATATTAAAAACCGATATCCCAACGTATTTTGATTAAATCCAAACATTAATCGTCTAAAATATTACTCCCGCAATCCGTATGAATAATAGAAATATAAAAATAAAAATATTAATACAGTTATGTATACGTAGTCAGCCTAAAGAATAAGTTTCTTTTCTAACTCAGTTAACCGATATATTAAAAAAAAACAAGCGGTAACTTCATATTATCGTTAGCATTAGGTCAATTATATGATATGATATGATACTTTAGGATAAAATGGTAAATAGTAAATACTATACCCATACAATGATCAACCATAGTCATGTATCTATACTATTATAATATGCAAAATTAAGAGTTATCTTTGTAAGGTCTTTTTCTTCGAATCTTATGGAAAATAATAATGATAAGGTGTAAACTCTTTCAATAATCACTTTGGTCGCAATAAATGAGCATCTGTAGGCCCAGCGTACCATAGTCCATAACAGGTCATATTATAATAATAATATATACCATCGGCAAATCTACTTTCGTTGTACATCGTATGGTTTCATACGATTGATTTTTAAAATTTTTTCTTTCCATCGGTTCCATTAATATAGAAAGAAAAGTTTTAAATCTGTAAAATAATTACGGTCATGATAATTGTTTAACGCTTTCTATATCAATGTACATCTTGAAAACGATTCGAATATAAGCGCTATAGCAGTATAATAGGTGTTTAGGCTATAGCTATTACCTATAGCCTATATATGTAATAACTAATAGCTGGTACATGAATGTATAATCATGTGAAGACTGAAGTCTTCTAAATAAACAACTAAACTTATATGATTGCAATGTTACAAAAAAGAAGTTTGAAAAATAATATAAGTTAGAATTATATTACATTCACCTCGTACTATTAATAAAAGAATTAAATAAAGTACCTATCAATAGGTAACTAAATAAATAACCGATTAATAAACACGAATATGTGTAGGTAATCATAGCAATGTATAACAATTACCTATAATTAATAAAGATTTTTTTAGTTTATCCGTACGAACCAAATTATTAAGCTTTATGCTTGAGTGAATATTCATCCGTAAGGTATAACGTTGTAATTTCAAAATATGTTAAAATAATGTAGCGTTAACGTTATATATTATAACAATAATTGTTAAAGTATTTTATTGCAAATACATTAATCCGATACCTCATGTTTAACATATGAATGATAAACTGATGCCAAACTACTAATATAATTATTTTTTTAAATATTTATTTGTTTGTTACTCAACTATGCAATAATAATAATAATACTGTGATATCTACTGACTAATGCATAAGTATAAAAAAAAAATGTTACATCAGTTACGTGAATTACGAACAAATATTTTCACACTTGGTGATTTATAGAGTTGACCTCATAAATCAAACATCACTTTAACATGGTTATTTTGATCCGAATCAATGCACTTGAAGGTTATACATAAAATACTATCGTATACACAAAAGGTATATTGAGTACCCTGTATTTTACACTAATTGTCTAGCGTGCTATAAGCAGTTAGTACTTAATACTCATATTGTGGCATGTTTTCATACGGATAACTGTAGCTCGGTTTGAATGGTCTCCACCCGTAATAATCAGATAGCGAATCATACGCGATGTCATGACTGTTTACCACCGCCGCCGCCGCAGTCTTCGATAACATCATATTATTACTGTTATTGAAAGCCTCTTGCGGCCTAGACGCTGAATTCTTTTCCAATCTTAAACATTGCACCAAACTCACTGGGCAACACCATAAGTAAACTAAAATTTCTATAACAATATATAATAAAAGGTAGGTTTAACGTTTGATTAAGAATATTAAAATGAATAAAAAAATATTAAGACAAAAATTTAGTTGTGCTCTTAGATTATATTTTAGAATGAAAAGACTCTATATCGTACTAAAATATGCAAATTCCAATATTGGGTTGAATAGTATCACGAATTAAACCCAGCGATTTACAGCTGTATGCAGGTATATATTTTATAAATATATTATAGAAAATACGATTATAAGATAAATTACCATCTATACAAGCACACCCAATGATATATCCACTGACCACTGTTATCGTGGTGAGAACAGGCATTATGTTATTTAAAATTACAAATTAATTATAATCTAAGAAAATTTCATTTAGTAATTTAATTGCAATTATATGTGTATGGGTACTTGGTGAATGTAGTCCACCATCCCAACTTCAAAACATGTAATTGTATTTCTATACACTGCTAACAACAGTAATTCCATATATATATAGTGTATTCATACTTTCATAGCGAATCTCTGAACCTAAACGAAAACCGTTTTCATGAATAAAATATTATTATGCATAATCCTATATTACTATGTTTAATTTATTTGAGTTAAATTAATAAGCATAAAATACGGATTATAAATCTATATTTTATATACTTCATATTTTAAATGCGTACCTACTACAAAATTATAAAACCATTTTCGAATTTTTACTTCGTGAGAATATGGAATTATAATAAATTTACAAATTAGAATTTTCATTTTGATATAACTTTTACCTACTACATTTAAATTTTATTATTTGACGAACTATATTTATATATACCATATACTAAGTAATAATATATACAATATAGAGACGTATCGATATATGTATATACTAAATACCTAATATTTTGTGATTATTTATGGAAATTAGAAAATACTTCACATTTAATGAAATCATAGATACTTACCTAATAGAACCACGCCAATTACAGAGATTAAAATGAGAATCAAAAAATCCAACACGTTGATTTTTATTAAAATCATGGATGTTAGGATTACGTAAGATATAACGAATAATCTTATAAGTTCGAGTATTATGTATGGTAGTATAAAAATAATTGAATTCTGAAAATTGTTATTATGCTTCAAGTAAAGATTGTTTGATCTAATAATATCCAGTGTTTATACCTTCAGAGCTCCGTATATTAATGCAAAACAAGCAATAGAATAAACAACAAAATAAATCATAATATTCGTTATAAAAGACATTGGATCTGTAAAAATAGGTAAATAATTATTAATACATACAAAATTAGAGTTTTTTAAGATGCCTGCCTATACGTTTATGGATAGGGGACACATACCTATTACTCTTCCAATTTTGGGTGGGTATATTATTTTTTTTGAATATTTGTACAAATATGAAATTTAATATTACTATTGTTATTTATAATCAATCCATACTAATTGACACATGAAATAGAATTGCAATATTAATCCGAGACCAAACTAGAGAACCTATTACATATAAGATGTAAAAATTAAAAACCAATGAAGTAGGAGACCCTGGAGACCCAACTTGAGAGTAGCCATTACATAATATAAAATATTGTCCATAATCTTATTTTGTTGAAAAAAATAAACTAAAAAAATAACTATAATACTATAATACTATAATAATGTAATTTATAATAATTTACCTACTTTTTTTTAACCCGTTCTTAATGTAGAAAGTTTGACGGTAGTTTGGTGTATAACATAAATATCAGTATTTTATGTTTATATAATAGATTAATAACCAATTAAAGTTTAAACGTAATAATACGTGGAATAATGAAGAAACCATTTATCATTGTACCCGCATTGTCACACGTATATAATTTTAACTTCCTCGTATTACCATTTGAATATTTTCAAATATCTAACTTAAAAAATAAATCATTCCAAGTATAACATAGTCTATAGACTATAGGGCTATAGGTAATAAAAATATTTATGTAATATGTTTATATATTATGTACACGCTATTCATCTAATTTGCGTTTGGTAGATAATGATATTGATATACAAAAGTAATTTAACCTTTTTCGACTGCTCTCCACATTTGTGTCGTGTAAATCATGTTATTTGAGCGAAGGAGTTTATTTATTTCATGAGATATGGTATCTGTCATATTCATACTCGTAAGACAAACCATTCCAATTAAAATTGACTGAGCCTAGAAAATAAATTGTATCAAATATGAACTGAGAAGTCTAATAATTTATAATACAGAAGCGTCAGCAACTATTCAGATAGAATAAAGTGATGAGCTGAGTAAATTAATAAAAGGGGACGGTGCGTGGGATAATAAATGATGAATTCATAATAGGCTTTAATTTCAAGTTAGGTACTTATATACTGATCGAGTATTTGGGGCAGTTATCCTCTTTGAATTGTTTAACCACATTTTCGTTCTATATTATTAATTATTGTTTTATTTTTATAATAAATTATACATAATATAATAATTATAATTAATTATAATTAATAGATAAAAAAAACATTTAATAATTATAAACTTATAACTTATAAATTATAATACATTTTATTAATCATAATTCGTAGATGGAGATTAATTTTAATCTTTAAACCTTAAAAATGTCTGAACTACTTATTATAATCCACGGAGAAGAAACAAAAGAAATTTTGTAGATTTTGGATTATTTTCATTAAAACATATTAATATTTTCAGTTATTCTTTCATTAACTATTTTTATTAAACATTATTTTATTTTTCAATATCTGCATTATAAAACACAAAATAGATACCTATTTACCAACTAGTATTAAATATTTACAGTGACACACACATTAAAATAAAAATGATAAAATATATAATAATAAATTAATAGCTATATAAGTATGCTTACTATGGATATTAATCCAACGATGATGCTTCCAAGGCGCAAGGGTATCCACGTACAAAATGTGTACATAAACGGCATTTTATAAAATTCTAAATATAATCATAACTAACGTATAAAAAGCATTCGACATTTTCACTAAGATGGATATTTCATATTAACGTAAAAAATTAATTTCTGAATAAGTAATTGATAAATATAAATTTTAATAAGTAGGTATACATATCATAGTATAATACATATACCTAGGTCGCTAGGTAAAACACTACAAACGAATTATTGTGTGTATTGTTTTATAAATTACAAATAAATGTATTGATTTACTAATTACAAATGAATATATGACATGACGTTATATGATAACTGACTGATATTGACAAAGATAAAATAAAATAAATTATACACCCTTCACCCTTTGTCCTTCGGTAGCTTATTATGTGCCACGAAATCACAATTCTTTAATTATTTATTTTTTTTATTTATCAAAATTAAAATATTTCAGCATATTACATGCTATTACACGTTTTTTTACGTACTTGTTACAAATTACAAAAAAAAAAATCACTATTCAATAGGTATTAAACTTTTTCGGTGTACAATAATATTATGTAACATATTTATTTAATGTATGCATAAGGTATAATACAGTGGTGATCAAACGGAGGGGTTGAGGAGATAGATCTAACTCCCCCTGACCTTTTTTTTCAACTTACAACAAAATATTGTTGACAAATATTTATCAAAAAACAAAAATTACACATTGAAAAATAAACCACATATCACCATTACAAAGTTATTTGGCCGCCACTGGCATAACATATTTTATACTAAGTGTTGTACAAAAAATAATTGTTCAAAAATGAATATAATATTTTAAAAGTTAAAGCCGATCTCCACAGCAGGTGTGCTTGGCTAACACTGGCAATATTGACCAACATAAGTCTTTGCTCCTACATAACTGGTGTATATCTATAGCGCCCACCCCAGTCTTCATTGTCGCGGATGATGGTCACTAATACACCAATAGGAAATGGCTAATGTTAGCCACAAGTACACCAGTCGTATGGAACCAGCTTAGCACATGTGTGATTGTGAGTTAGTGAATCGGGAATCGTAGAGTTGCACTTCTTACCTAAACTAAAATTGTCGAACTGCACTGTCGCATAGGGGTAAAAAACCTACATACTATAGGTCAAACAGTACTTTGGTTGAAAAATCAAGCCAAGTATTGTAGCAACCTCCGTATAGTTATGAGGGGCACAAGGAATTTTCGGTAAACAGCTAGCAAAGCGTAGGAATCTACGTTGAACACTCTCAAGCTGTCGTGAATTATCAGCAGTATGAAGGTCCCTGATTATAACCCCATACTCCAGAAAGGGACGCATAAGTGCACGAAAAAGCGATTTCAGCGATGATTGTAGTCGAAAGTCTTGAGTTGATCGCATGATAAATCCAAGAGTTTTGAAAGCCTTGCAACACACATGTTTAATGTGAGAACTTGAGTCAATATTATAACTGAGCTTGAAATCTAGGTCCACGACACAATTGACAGCGCGGGTGACAGAATCATTAAGTATCATTAAGTAAGTATGGTGGTATAAGAGGAAAGCGGGATCTAATGAAGGTCATAATTTTGCATTTAGAGAAGTTAAGTGTTAAATCCAAGGTATTAAACCAACAAGAGAAGCGATTTAGATCAGATTGAAGTTTTTTGCAATCATCAAGTGTACGTACGCCGATACGCGTAGATAAAGTTTGATGTCATCAGCAAAGCTAAGAAAGTGACAGTGGTGTAATACACGAAACACGATGGAGAATGGAGATTGTTAATAAAAAGTGAGAAGAGTATTGGCGATAGATAGAAAGATGACTTCCTCGAGGGACACCAGAAGAAACCAGAAACAAAAATTTAACATTAAAAACTTTTACCCATTGGTACCTGTCACAAAGAAAGGATCTAAACCAAGACAAAAGTGGTTCACCAATACCAGATTCTTTGAGAACAATTAAGTATGTATATCCATATGATTGACTGAGTCAAATGCTTTTTGAAAATCGATATGGACTACATGTATATCTACTTGCGCTCGACATTGAAAAGATTCGTAAACATAATTACCGAATACAAGATTACACGTAGATCGCTTTGGACGGAAACCATGCTGTTTCTCAGCGAGAATAGAATTAACAGTTTGTTGAATGGCGTTTAAAACTAAAGATTCAAATACTTTAGAAATATGTGGTTGAACGGAAATGGGTCGATACTTGATAGTTAGACACAATTGATGGGTTACCCGATTTGGGAATAGATGTAATTGAACTAAATTTAAACATAGAAGGAAAAATACCTCCATCGAGCGATCTTCTAAAGAGTAGCCATAGAGGGTAGGCAATAATTGACCTCAATAATTCAAATAAAAAATGTCCAGAGAGGACATCTGGACCACATTTATCAACCTTGATAAACTACGAAATACATCATCAACACTAAAGGTATAATTATAGCATAAGGCAAGACATAAGCAGAATTATTAGATTTACCAACATCTAAAACCATTTGTTCAGTAGAGTATACAGAAGAAAAGTAAGTATTCATTAGATACTAGTAAAAATGCTTCGATTTTCATAAACAGCAATTTTTCTGAAAGGAAAGTGAATGTAGATGGTACTTGGGCAAGTCAAAAATCCAACTTTTTCAATACTTTTTTAAAAAATCGAAAAGAACGATAAAAAAATTACGAAAAAACGGGAAATTTTACGAAAAATCACGTTTTTACAAAATACATTTTAGATTCTGAACGGAGTGATGGAATCTATTGATTTTACAATGATGTGTGTTTTTTTTATTTATTTATTTATTTTTGTGTCTGTCATCACGTTTTGTGGCAGTAAAAATGCTTCGATTTTCTTAAACAGCAACTTTTCTGAAAGGAAAGTGAATGTAGATGGTACTGGGGCAAATCAAAAATCTAACTTTTTCAGAACTTTTTAAAAGCGTCGTAAAAAATTATAAAAAAATTATGGAAAAACGGGAAATTTTACGCAAATTCACGTTTTGACAAAATACATTTTTTTAAAATGCTCAAACTCAAAAACGAAAAACCGCAACAACTTGAAATTTTCACCAAATCTTTATATTGGCGTTTTCTATACATGGTTAAGTTTTCAAAGTATTTTGACATATTTTGACTTATTTATAGACAATTAAAATTTTCGATTTTTGTAAGTTTTTTTTTTAAAAATATCTATAAAATTTTTTTGGCCGTCCGAAAACTTTTGAAAATGTATTAAAGGATTAATTATAAGTTATACTAATTGTAAATAAAAAATAAAAAGAAGATCGTTTCACTCAAATTTTTTTTATAAGCCCATAAAGTTCAAATTTGTATAAAATATGTTAAAATCGCGGTAATTTGCAAGTTATTTTGTAGTTGAAAATTCATAAAATTTTTTCTGTTTATACTTAAAGTTCAAAATTTTAACACTAGGTTGTCCATAAGCTAGTCTTTAAAAATATAAAAAAAAATTTCTACCGGACTTAAAAGGAAAAATTTTATGACTGAAATTTAAATTTTTACGAAATTGCATTATAATTCAATTTAAATATAAAATACTATATTATTATATACACATTTTAGATAAACATATTAACTCCGTTTAGAATCGTTATTCGTATACAATGGTATCTATCATTGCATTCAAATTTAACAAATCCATTGTAATAATGACCTATCATATAAATGAGGTGCACTCCACCCCCAACTGTACAGCAAAGTGAGGCCCCCCCCCGTTCTTTCTTTTTATTTATATTTTTTTGTGACCGTCATAAGTACATAAGTCATCACGTCTTGGGGCAGTAAAAATGTCAAACTTTAAAGCTGCAAACATGCTATGATGCTGATAAGAAGACAATTAATATGATAAATAAATCATTAATACATTTTTATACTACCTACCTAAGCTCTAATCACATTTAATGGATAAAAACATATGTTCATTGCTTTGAAATTTTACCAATTATATATATAATCGATAATTGTACCGAAAATGTATTGATTATATAATTATTTATAAAATTAATGCTACGCAGAGCTAAGTCATGTATTAACACAGCTCAAAATATATATAATTGATTTAGCTGGTAATAATTTATTTAATATTTATTGATATATAGTTCTATTCAGTTAACTATTTAATGAACCTAAAACATTTTTTAATAAGCTCATTAGAAATTAAACTGTAATTAATCTATAGTTCAATATTTGTATAAACATAAAGCATAATAAGTAATGTTTTATTTTCTTTATTTTGATCCTAGAATAAAGGCAGGTGCACAGTTGTAGAAAGGTAGTTATGTTTTTTAGCCTGGACCAACAAAGTTTGAATATTTACTATTTAGTTTCCATTCAATTGAGTTTAACTCTCAGTTAGTCACTACTAAATAATAGTAAAATTATCATTACCAACTGAGATAAATAATTCAATTCAAATTATTAGAAATTACTAATGACTTATCATTAGTCGTTATTACAAGGATATTTATAAAAATATTAAAATAAAAAAATTAAGGCTTATTAAAACTTTATAATTCATATACAACAATACAACTATTGTAATTAGTTAGGATCTATGCAAAAATTACCAATAACTAAGTAACATAATTATTTCTTAGTTGAAAAATAGACTCTATCATAAATAATTTTAAGTTCTCTCAATAAAAGTAATTATTTAACCCAGGGGTTCTTTACCGGTGGTATTTGATTGAAATGAAAAATAAATAAATGTTTAATACTTGAACTTTTACTAATCAAAATAACAGTAGAATCTTATTTGAACAAGGTTGTAACTATATTTAACATCAAAACTGAGTCATTAATTAATAATAATTAAAAAACTAGTGTATCTTTGATATATATATTAAATTACAATGGTTCAGGAGTTTTAAAAATTGAACTAATTATTTTTTCATCCTTGTTCACTGTGATAATTTCTCCATTTTCTTTTGGTTTACTGTAAAAGTTAGATGATTAAAATATTGTTATAGCTATATTATTTTTTTAAAAACGTTACATACCTATTTCCTGACCATAAACCATGTTTATTAACAAGTAGTAGTAACATTAATGCTGGTAAATGTATAAGAGAAAATCTAAATAAGCTCCGTGATGTTTTACTATCAGACTCTTGATGAAACTTCCACGCTATGAAAAATGTTATTGACAAATATTATTACATTAATATGAATAAAGGGGTGAAAAATATACATACCTAAGTACACAAAATATGCATTAAGTGGGGCAACAGCAATTGAAAAATAAATGTTTGTCAATTCACATAATGGGGCAGCACAGCACAAACCAAATATACCAATAGTATAGCGTAATGCTGTTCTTCTGCATAAACCTAAAAATAAAATATTTTAAAATATTAAAATTTAAACTAATATTTTTATTAATAATGTTACACAAAAATACCTGGATTAGTAACAGACATCATTCTGTAACCAGCTCTTGAATAATCTGGCCTAAGATTCCATGAGAGTGCATTAAAATGAGGAAATTGCCATGCGTATAGAAGACCGGCAAGTAATAAACCACCAGAATCAATTACCCCACCAGTACAACCTGCCCATCCCATTAATGGAGGAATCGCACCAACTATAAATATATAATATATACAATAATAAACTACATTATAATTTTAATAATTCATAAAATAATAAACCATTAATAACTACAAAATAATATTATTTAATATTTTATTTACCTACTGAACCAACCCATGTGTTTAAGATACTTATACGTTTCATTGGTGTATAAATGGATGTATACAAAATTAGATTTGCGGCACCCAAAGCAGCAGTTACAGGATTAACACCATAATATAAAGTCATTAATCCCAATGATCCACTAACTGCCGCAAATGAAAGAGCATGGATTGGTCTAAAATTAACATTAAATTATATTTAATATTTAAAAAAGAATTTTTTTAATCATTTTAATTAACATTTTTCAAAATAATTTAATTTATATCAATACAGTGAAAAAATAAATCTTTCAATATAAAGTAAAGTATCCATAAATTATATCATAAATTACCTAATTTTAAATAATTTTTAACAATATCAAATTTCTCATAACAAAACATATTTATAATAAAATAAATAAAACATATTATTTTAAACTATGTAGTAGATAATAATGATTTATAAGCTGGTTATATAATATAATAAAATTGTGTTGTACAGTTTAATAAGTTTTTATACTATATAAATATACTATATATTTTATTAATAATAATTATTTATTTTTAGAAAAAAATTAAGAATCTAAAACCAACCACCAAAATTATAATAATTGTTCAGAAAATATAGACTATCAATTCCAATTATTCATATATAATCAATAATAAGTATTTGTAATTTTTGAACAAAAGAAAGGTATAACTTTAAATTTATTACTGACAAACAAGTTGTTTCCTGTAATTGAATAGTTTTGTACTGGATTATTAACTATCACAAACAAAAACTACAATAATAACCAATACTGTATTAAATATCCAGAACACTTAAACATGCAGATTATTTTGATTTAATTATGAAAAACTGTAAATTAGAACCAGCCATTTAACTAATCAAATTATTTTAAGTAATTCTATATCCATAGAACTTCAACATTTGTTGATTTTTTTTTTAAAAAAAAAGACATACTTATAAGTTATAATTATTAACTATAACATACATACTATTGCAATAAGGCTAACTTTAAAGTTAAATTATTTATATACCTATATTAAGTATATTTTTAATACATTAAAACAATTATGATTTATTTGTTTGAATGTACTATTATTACTCAAAACCTACGTTAATATGCCACGGACAAGTAATCGGTTCTTAGTTCTTGACATCTGGGCATCAAATGGGACTTCATGATATTGATTGATAGAATTGGCAGCACCAGATACTAAACCAGTACCAACACTACATAGTACAAATGATGTTAAATCAAATGGGGCTGGGGCCATAGCATAACCAGCCATTGTAGTCACAACCACCAAAGCTAAAAAAATATAAAAATTTAATTCATAATATATTTTAAAAAATCTAAATATTTTTACTTGTTAGACGACTTTTTGAAAGCTTTAAATAATGCTGGTGTAAATCTTTCAAATGTATTCTTGATTCCGTCCATTCATTTTCTTTGCGAGTTTTTTCATTAATATCACTTACAGACTCAACTACTGGTGGTTTGATTTCTGGTAATATGGGTAAAGACTTATCAACAGCTATGGTTGTAGCCACTAAGGGCTTTGGTTTTAAAGACGACTGAGTGATCTATTGCAAATTAAAATAATAAATTATTTCCTAATTAATTATATGACTAATTATGCTGAATTAAAGGGGTGGCCAACAAAAATTACTTTTTATGATTTACTATTTAATATTTTAAAATAAAAAAACATTAAAAATACTTAACAAGAAAAGAAAAATTGTGATAGTTAAAAATATATTTAATTCATGTATCAAAATTGATAAGTTATTATTATTTTTCTTTTGGCCAAGCAGTTAACTGATATTCAAAACAATCATGTATTTGGCATGTCTATGCTTATCAAGCATATAAATACTACTATAAAATTGTTTAATTTTATACAATAAAATATGCAATAGTTGAATTTTATGTGAATACAGAAGTTGAAATAAAACTAGTGGTTTTAATGCATATTTTGGAAATAGAACATAGATTATATTCATATACTAGCATATAACTCAGCTTTGCATGGAATATTCTTGGTCAGGGTATAGTTCTTAATAAATCACACATTATTTAAATTTTAGCCATGTAAAATATTATTTTTATAATTTAACTTAATTTAAAATATTTACAAAATATCCTGTATACATATTTTTATACATTTATGTAGTAGATACAATAGACGTTGTCCTGTTCAAAAATATGTGTTGACCTAATCGTGTAAGTGTAAATAAGTTTACTAAGTATAACTATAAGTTATACTATAAACTTAAAACTGTCTTAAATAGCATAAAAAGAAACAATCAAATCATTTTTAGGATTGGCATTAGGCATTGACAACAAAGAATCAAGTCGATGATACACTTTTGGCCTTGAATCTTAAATTTTGATATAAAATAACAACCATTCTCATTTGAATTTTCTTAAGTACCAATACGATTAATAAGAAATTTCAAATAATAGATCATTCGGAGGAGCATTAGATAAAAATAAAATATCACCACAACTTCCAGTTAACAATTTTGTGAAAAAATAAATAAAAATGGTTGATCAATTCAAGATTAAACATGTGGGGTAAATAATACACATTGTGAATACAATTTTAATACATTTGACTATTTCTAATAATGGCATTCAATTTAGCAATTTCATATTTATAGAGTAAAATTTTTTTGATATTTTACTAGGCATACATAATTTAGAAACTATAATACTACATATTGTTGTTTAGTTAAATAGATAGTTGTCAACATCATATATAGATATTTTTTAAAAAGAGAAGGAATTTTAAAATATGTTCATTCAATATATTAAGTTTTGATAATTGGCTAAAAATGTATCTTTAAGAGAGGGGCCTAGACCTTTACCCATCTGATGTGTCAATGATATGAAAATAACATAGTCTATCATATAATTTTTGATAAAAATAAAACAACATATTCTTTAAGTTATAGAAGTTATAGATGTTCAATACATTTCATTTATTACTGAATTATTGATATTGCATAACATTTGGCAACATTAAATTAAGACTACAATGTTAACTTAAATTAATTATTAAGTAATTTGGCATATATTTTACATAGTTTTTAAACCATTTTTAGACAAACCTCAAATTAAAAATGCTAACACTTTCCAAATAGACTAAAAATAGGTAGAATCTAAGATAATTATAATGTACATGGTACATTATAATAGTTTTCTTAAAACTAACATAGAGATTTATGTCTTATGAATAATAAACTTAAATAATGGTACTAAGTCTAACTTAAAATTTAAATGAATCTAAGGGCTCGGAAAAACATTTATATGTTATACCAATGGATTTTATCATGTCAAAAACACTAAAACACAGGAGAAACCCATAAAATATGCAAATTGTGGTGGAAACCACACAGCTAACTTCAAAGGTTGCCAAATCTTCAAAGATATACTAAACTACACTAAAAATAAAGCTGGAAAAATCAAATCAATCAAAAAACACTCCACTTCCACTCCACTGCCATACCACCTATGACAATAAACAGCAATACCTCTATCTCCAACTCAAATCAAAAACCAATATAAGCAAAAGCTACAGTCGAACAACCATTCCACATCATCAACAAATTCATTGAAAAACTTATATTAAAAACGATATTATATCCCATAACCTGCTCTAACATCCATAATAAATACAATTACATTCCCTATTATTCCCATTCCATAAATACTTCATTATTATATTCCATTAACGACATTAACTGTATTACGTTTTTATAAATATAAACCTAGCAATAAAATATGTTAACACATTGTAAGTGTAAATAAATATAAAAATGTCATGTCTATGGTTTTTATAGTGTACATGAAGATTTCAATCATTTTCTATCAGTATGATCAGAACTAAACTAATTTAAACATAGTTAATAAAAATGCTATGATCAAATTATTACTCTATGAATCAATTTAATTTATAATTTCCTAGGGCTTTGGATATTTTTTGTTAACTGATAAAGAGTTCTACAATCAATATGTTAGAAACATAAGATTAGATATTAAGAAAACCAATTCTTAGTTCATTGTATATTACAATGAAAACCATTAGTAAGTACACTTACATTTTTAGAAGCTTATAAAATTATAAATCTTACATAAAGTTAACAACATAACTTTTTTAATGGATTTTAATATAATAAATAAACAATATTAATTTACCTGGATACTATAAAAAAATTTAGAATAAATAGATCAGAATCTATTATTTTATTGAGGTAGTTATTGTTATTCCATAGGTTTTAACTTTACTACATATAACTGCACATGTTGGCTATCCCTATAATACATATAATAATCCCTATAATTCAAAATACATTACCTGTCGTCGGAGAATTGAACACGTCAAACAAGTATAGACATTTTTGACTTGAAAGCCATCGCGATGAATGGCCCTTACAAGATGATACATGGTTTATAAAGACTGATGGACTAGAAAAATCAATCATTTTGGTTCAATGAGCCTGTAAAACAAAATAATACATTATGACCTCCAAAACGATAACAAAGATTAAAATAAATGTCAAATAGAAGATTATTACAATAGTCATCAAAAGATATCAATATATTATGCACAAAATACAAATAAATACCTGCGAAATCAGACCCATTTAACATGTAGATAGTCTTGATTAATTGTTCAAAATGTATTAAAGTGTTGATGGAATCAAACACAAAACAGCAAACCGAAGTGGCGATTCCGAAAAAACAGATCATAGGTATTCATATCATTCATATATGCAAAATAATATGTTCTTGTGGTTACGACTTGTGATATCTTTATTATCAACTCGGTTTCGAAACCATACACGAACATTCTTGATATGTTCCCAATATCATGTATATCATTAATTTTCTATAATCATATTTTACGAAAACCATGAACTCAAAACTGTGATAATAAAATTCATGCTAAAAAATCATTTTTCCAGATTATATCATTACATCAATAATATTTAATTGAAATTGTCAAAATCATAATAAGTATTCTGTCAATATAAGTATGATTTATTAATTTACAATGAAAATGGTTTTTAATGATTTATTTTGAACTTCAATGCACCAACGACGTTTAATTTGTCCAAAACTTATATAAATATTACATCATGTAACAAATCAATAGTGTTGTTCCGCATTATTCGAGATACATATTTCAAGAATAATACTCAAATACATTTTTCAAGAATAATACTCAAACGCATTTAATAAAATACTACTTGGAGTAAGTTTTTATTGATTAAAATGTTTTGGATTTCATACATTTAGTGAATAAAAAAATTACTATTTAAGTAAATAAATATAACCTATCCAGAAATGTGTAACTATCATAGGACTACACTTAGTTGTCAACTTGATATTTTTAGAAAATAATTATTGAAAGTACATCAAGTACCTAAACATTTAAATATGTACTTTTACTGTCTTAATTATATTACTTTTACTTATAGATATCAAATCTTAGTTTAATCAATAAAATGGAAGTAATTGGTGATTATGAATACAATAGTGCAAATCGCTTGGGACTTGGAGCTTTTGCTATTGTCTTCAAGGGTCGGTCCAGAAAGGTAAATATCATGGCCAATTATAAAACATAAAATCATTTTAACATCTTATCAATGTAAACAATTTTTTTTAACTTATATTAATATTTAAATTAGAAACCTGATATGGATGTTGCTGTTAAGACAATAATGAAGAAGAATATCCCAAAGACTCAAAGTTTATTGAAGAAAGAAATAGATATATTAAGGGTAAATAAATATATAATACTTGGCACTTTGACGTGTTTATAATAAATAAACAAAAAGTATACATATAATTTACAAGATACAAAATATAATGCATTTGCAAGTATAATACGCTATCTGAAACATATTTAAATAATGTATATTTTTTTTATTATTCATTTAATTTATTTTTTATCAAGTATGTTATAAATTAATTATCAATTTTCAAGAAATTAATTTTTGATATCAATAAGAAAATATTTTTTTATCATTTTTGTATTTTTATTACTTTATATATAATAGTTTATATCACTTATATTAAACCTTAAGACTTGGTTATTAAATAATTTCATGATTATATTTTATTTATTTATTTAGTGATTAATATAAAATAAAATTAATACCTATAATACCATTGAAATAATTTAATTGATTGATATTAGTGGTATTTACAAGTATATCTAATTAATTTACAAATGAGAAATTAAGGTTTTTCATTTAAATTTCCATAGAAATGTAATACTTCCAAGTTCTACACTAATTAATATAGTCCATTAAATCTATTTTGATGTATTTTAATTTTTAGTATATTTATTAATTATGATATACTGTATTGTATAATAAATATTAAATAGTATATAATTGGAATAAATCAATTTTTTACTCACTTCAAGTATCAAATCCACCAAGTGCGCATTATATTTCAATCTAAAAATGCTGTAGCAAAATCGATTTAATAGTACAGTGTTTCTTAAACTTTTTTATTAAGAAATCAATATTTTAATTCAAAATCGTGTTCCAAAAAAAAAAAAAAAGATATACCTTAAAAATTTCTTAAATATTTAAAAATGTTGAAAAAATTACTTAAGTTTCGCGGAACCCAATTTAAGAAATGCTGTAATAGTATAATAAATATAAATAATTAATATTTAATAAATTGTTTATTTTAGAAATTAACTGTTCTTCAACACGATAATGTTGTACATCTTCTAGAATGTCTAGTAAGTTATACATTATAAGTTATTCCCTTGAAATTTGGTTTGATTAGTTAAAATTTATTTTATTTTGTGACTATTTTAGGATACCGACGATGCATTTCATTTGGTTATGGAGGTTTGTAAATTCAATTTTTTAATTATTTATATATTAATGTAGTGTTGGCTAATGTACTTGGTTATAAAATTTATGTAAAATTATCAGAATTAACATGTGTATAAAATTGTAATTCTATATTTTGATGTTAGAACAATAACTACATTTTTTTGACATTAAAGTTATTACAAATTAAAAAAAAAAAAATATGCAAATTTGAAATAAATAATTTGCAATTAATAATAACTAATTACTATAATGTATTTTTATTATTTAAGGAATACAATATGAACAATTTAAATTGTTTGATGTTGTATTTATTGTCAATAAAATAATAGATAATAATCATTGGCCAACGCTAATATAAATTAGGCACTATTGCCAGTTGGTTAATATTTCATAATTTTTGTTTTAGTATTGTAATGGCGGCGATTTACAAGATTATTTAAATGGTATTTTCTGCTACATTATATGATTACTAAATTTAAGATAAACTGTGTTATGTAGAATAATATTATTTAAACTTCTTTTGTTTTAAACAATTTATTTCTTAATATAATTTGCATAACAAAACCTACTTTTGGGTACTTGATATTTTTTTGTTCAATAATTTATTTTACTTAATTTGCCTTACTAAGAAATATGATTAATCTAGTTTTATTTGTTATTATTTTACTTAAAGTTCTTACATAATCATTTCATTTTTCTTATTATAGTTAAAGGATGTTTAAGTGAAGACACAATTCAAATATTTTTAAGACAACTTGGTATGTAATAACTTTATTTATTACCTAGGATAATTAAATATTTTAATACTATATTTCAGTTGGTGCTATGTATGAGTTTAATAAACAGGGAATACTTCATAGAGATTTGAAGCCTCAAAATATCCTATTGAAGTTTTCAGGAGAAACTCGTTATCCAGAACCTAATCAGATCACTCTAAAAATTGGTATATAAGCATTTTTATTTTATTTTAAGTATGTTCTAATATCAAGAATAATTATTTATAACTTAATATTTTTTAGCTGATTTTGGGTTTGCAAGATTCTTGGATGAAGGTGTAATGGCTGCTACTATGTGTGGCTCTCCAATGTATATGGTAAATTTTTTAAATAATCATAAAAAATGTTTTCACCTGAATTATAAATAATATATTAAATAAAATCAGTCACATTAAAGCTATTTAACTATGTCATGTATATATTTTATGTAAGGCACCTGAAGTAATTATGTCGCTACAATATGATGCTAAAGCAGATTTGTGGAGCTTGGGTACAATCATATTTCAATGTTTAGCTGGTAAAGCTCCATTTTTTGCTAATTCTCCTGCAGGATTAAAACAAATCTATGAAAAAACTAGCAATCTAATGCCAAAGTATGCTTGATTAATTTTATACAAATGATGTATTACAAATGAATTAATTAATTTTAATTTTAGGATTCCTCCTGGAACATCATCAGACTTGTCAAGTTTATTATTTGGTCTTCTAAAAAGAAATCCAAAAGACAGAATATCATTTGAAATGTTTTTTGATCATCCTTTTTTGAAAATGAAACCACCACCAGTAACTATGCCTTCTCCGCTCGCCAACAGTCCAAAAACTCCATCAGCATTTGATCAAGGTAAGCTAGAAAATAAATAATATTCTTATTGTTATTATTACTTATAAACATTAATATTTTGCAACAATTGAAAATAATTATGTTGTAAATGCTATTCATTTAATTGATATTCTAGGTTACCATTATTCTGTAAGTCCTGATCTTTCTGATGAATATGTTATAGTACCCTCAAATATACCTGGATACCCTCAGTAAGTTTGAATACTTAAAAAGATATTTTATTGAATACAGTATAATTTTTATAATATAACAATGATTACTTATTTTTATATAATCTAATTAAATGGATCCATTAATTGCCCAGAGGTCTTGAATCTAGGGCCCCTCTAGTAAACACTAGAAATAAAGCCCTATTTTATATTGCACCAGGGAAACATAGTTTTGTTGTTCATAGTCCCATCAATAGAATTTTACATTACAGTAATAAACACCTATCCAACATTGATTTTTTTTTTTGCGTCAATAGTTGTAAATTGAAAAAATTATTTTATACCTATTGGCTTTTATTCTGTATATTATTTCTATGTATTGTATACTACTGTACCCTTTGACATAGTTATCTATATATCTATATATAAATAAATACTGTTACTAAAAATTATTCTGGGCATGCTTTATTTTCATTCTAGGCTGGTTTTTATTTAATTTTAAGTCAAACAATTTTCAATTTTATACAGAAATTAAAATATATTTCTTCTCCTTATTAATTATTTTCTACATCAGAGTAATCTAAAAATAATATAAAAATTATGAATTTAAATGTTTAATAATTAATTTCTGATGTCTGATCCTAACATTATTTGATAAATAAGGTTTTAGTTCAAATATGCGAATATGAAATCAACTTAATTTTAATATTCCTTTAATTAAAATTATTATACATTAATATTAGCTTTTTCTGTAATAATATCTAATATTTTTTATTGATATAGTGAGAAAGAAATTAGTGCTAGTCCTCCAAGACCTAGTACGCTTTCTATTCAAACTCAACAGGATTACAACAATTCTAGAACTCCATTGAAAGTAAGTTAATAACATTTGATAAATTTTAAACCCTTAAAATCAAAAACTTAATTCTTTCTAATTTTTTATGAACTTTCTTCAATTTTTACCAATATAATAAAGTTTTATACAATAAATTGGATTCAATTTTTAGTTTTAGAAGTTAATAATAATTATGCACAAATTTTAGAAGTGTAAACCTGTTTTGTTTAGCTCAAGTGTAGTTTGTAGAAATAATAAAGAGCAATATAATAAATTAAGATCAATCATGCAATTTTATTATCTTTTTGTATTATGTTGGAGATTGTACTGATAAACCTAAGTAAAATTTTAATGAATAATAATCTATTTTTATTCTAATATTTATCCCATAAGAAATAAAGTATTAAATAAAACCTGTATTATACAAGTTTTATTGATAATGATTTTTACACAATGTATTTGGTATCAATATTGTTTATTTTGCACTCTTCAAGTATTATAATATTAAATTTAATGCCAAATAAATTATTATATTTGTGATTAAATCAACTATTTTATATATTTTACATTTTTAACGTAATTATCTTTATAATATTATCATGAAATTGTTTTAGTCTGTACCTAGATCTCAACCAATTACAATGAATACACGAACTACAAAGAATATAAGTGGACCTGATTTTTGTTCTATATCACCACCTTCAGTAAGTATATGTTTTCATGGTTATATCTTATATAATATGTTAGCTATAATGTATTAATTATTATCTCTGCAAAATTAAAATTATTATATTACAATTTATTCACTTTTTTTTATATATATATCTATATAAATAACAAGTACATTTTAAATGTAAAGTTTAAAATATCTATTACTGTGGATTATTAAAAGAAGAAAAAAATGGTAGATTAATTGGAATCAATAAAGTCCATACTTAAAATCTACTCCCTGTCCTGCCATTGAATTTAAAATTTATTTTGAAATCTGTATTCCATAGTAATCACCAAATTTTTAATAGTAATTACTCATTGTTTCTCATTGGGCAGTACACTCCTAAATCTATGTCAGTATTATCCATTGTTGCTAATTCTGTTTCAGATTTCCATCAATATATTATCAATTTAGCTTAACTCCTTGAGAAACAATCATATAACTTTGTTTTTTATTCTTCTTGTATTTATACTGGAAATTAATTTTCAGGTCTTTCTTCTAATAATTTTAAAACAATAATTTAATCCAGGATTAACACAGCATTTCTAAATTTCTTTTATGAAAACTTTGTAAATTTCATTTTTGTTTATAAATGGTTCACTCTTTTCCGTTTCTGCTGGTTATGCATTCTTTATTCCAGAACTACATATTTCTTTTACAAATAATCTCCCCTTTTGTCTTCTTCTTTTATAGCTGAATGATACACTATCATTGAAACCCACTACACTAAATTTAAATTTTTCCCTGAATAATTATTTAATGTCCTCAGGCAGTCTCATGCCTTCAAACCTTAAATTGCAATCCCTTAATTCCCAATAATCTCCACTTACATTGTTCTACGCATTTGAACACTTTCACTCTTCATTAATTAAATTATAATATTTGTTTACGTATAGGACATAATTTATAAATTAGTTTACCCATTTAAACTGTGTTTAAACATTCCCTATTTTATACACTTCATTTTAATGAATGTATTTGTGATTTCCTTCATACTTTATTTACTTGCCCTGCCCTTCCCTTCTTGCTAAAAGTCTAATTTTAATTAACTCCCTTAAAACTCTTAACATTTCTTTCAATCTCCACTTCATTCTCAATACTAAATTGGTAACTGCAATTATAATTATAAACTTTTTTATTTTGGAAGCTGGCTTTCTTATTTAATATATTTGTAATTTTTTTACTATTAAGCTATCTTAGTTTGTAAACTAATTGGCAGTAACTTTATTATAATAAAAAAAGCTCATATTTTATTGTTTATTTGAAAATTAATCACAGTTGAGCAATGGGGATAACAGACAACAGTCATATATGACAGTGGCGCCAAACACTTACTTAAGGTGGTGCATTTGCATTTGCACCACCTAAAATTGTATTGAAAATACATTAAAATAATTTGTAATAGATTGAAAATGTATTTGAAGTAATATTCAAGGAATCAAATTGTTTTATAAGTTCAAATTTAAAATTGATACTTATTTTAGTGCACTTGATGCTGCAATAATGACTATAGAAAACCGATTCAACTCAATTAGCACAAAATCTTGATGTTGAACCTAAATGGTAGTAATATTTTTGAAGGTGTCAAGGGAGGGGTGGGTAGGTGGTTAAAATTTGTGTCTGCACCATCTGCTTAAAAGTAGTTCAGCGCCACTGATATTTGACTCATACAGCTATATTAAAATAATATTAACCGCTTAATTTTTTTTAATGCATACATTTTAGTACACATTTTATGTGTTCTATTAAACAAACAATTTTTTTTTGTAAATTAAATCATATTTAATGTATAAATGTTTTATTAAAAATACATATTTTCTTTTTCATATACAATTATTTATGTATTTACGTTATTAAAACTTAGGTTCAATTTATGCTTGGAACTCCTCCATCAGGAAGAAGAATTTCGGAAACACCTCCTTACAGCACATGGAATATTACTCCAACCAGTTCTCCATTAAAGAAGTCTAGTAAGTAGTATTTGCTTTTACTTATTTAATTTTAGATCATTTAAAATTTATAATTTGTCTTGTATAGTCCTGAGTTCTCCAATTTTAAACACACAACAATTTACATTTAATACAAATCAAAAACCTGGAACTGTCGGTCTACCTTTTAGTAATAACAATCGTGCTATGAATTTACCTGGTAACTATAAACAATTTAATTATTTTTTTAAGATTTAAAAATTTAATGAACAATTTTTATAATTATGATTTGTTGTCTTCTAGAACTTGGAAATATAACTTTCCCTGAACTTCCTCAAGAAACAATATTAGAAGTAGGTTAAAAATACTAAATATTATAGATCCTTTTTATTGTATTTATAAGTGATTTAGTAATTATTAAAACTGTTTTATTATTCATTTTAGAAAGAACATATAGAAACATTAGCTAAACTTAATTTCGTATTAGCTTTGGTTGAATGCATTGTTGAATGTGCTTCTCCTAAAAGACCACGTTATGAACGATTAGTGCTTTTAGTTAGAGCACTACAATTACTGAGCTCTAGCTTAAGTATTGCAACTTCTGAACTGAAAGCTGGCAGACTTCAGCCTTCCACCAATGTTAAAAATGGTAAGAATAAACTAATTACAAATATTTTGCCTGTAAAATTCATATATTTTGAATATTATTATCAATCCTAATAAATAAATATTTTTGATATATTTTATCAATAAATTAGTGAGATATATGAAAAGGTATTTTTATTAGTTACCCTAATCTGTGGATGATGGCTGAATGAAGAAGGGAATAGATTATAATCTAAATATGATAGAGTTCTCTAGAATTTCCTGAAAATAGCCTATTGATTTCTACTGATAAATAAAAAAATGTCAACAAATAGTTTCTACTTAATTTATTCAGTAAAATCTAAATTTAAATTTTCTATATAATTCTATATTGAAACAGTTGTTAAACACATATTTATTATTATTTAGTGGTACAACAGCTAAATGAAACTTTTCATAAAGTTTTGGATGACTGTAAACAAATGAATGTACCAAATATGCTACATAATACATCTTCAGCTACTACAACAGCTGAAAAGTTATTATATGATTATGCTATAGAAATTGTAAGTAAAACTTTATATAATATTTATTATTTATATATAATAGCATGTACATAATCTATTTGTTTTAGTGTGCTAAAGCTGCATTAAAAGAACTAGGTAACACACCATATGATTATTTTAAATCATACCAGACAGCACAGATCCTTTTACATAGTTTGTCCCAGCAAGTAAACTCTCCAGGCGACAAAGAAATATTAATACGATGTAATTAATAATTTATAATTTAGACATACCTAACATATTCATTTTATTAATTAATATGTATTTAACATAGATCGTGATGCAGTAGAAAAAAGATTATCTATATTGCAAGAACAAGGTTATGTTTATTCAAATACAGTTAATGGCAACCACAATTCTACTTGATTCATGATGATAACTGATAATCCTGTATTTACTAATTATTTACAATAATCTAGTCCCTTGTTTTTTTTAAATTTATTTATACGTAAAAATGTGTTTTATGATCAATATGCTTGTGTATATTTCCCTTATGAACAAAATCATTGAAATATAAAAATTAAATATCCATACTAACTACTCTATGTTTTAAAATTATACTTCATGTTAATTGATTTTACTTTTGATACATATTATTATTATTATTTATATTTGTATGTTTTTGAATTACAATCATATGATGTAATAATAAACTGTCATGATTTTAATTGCCAAATTAAAAATGTAGCCAAAACATAGGTTCCTGTTTCATTTAATAAGTATTTACTTACGACGACCTATAATTGGAAAGTACCAATTTTTAATTTGTTGTCTGATAAGTAATAAACTTCTTGATTCAAATTTAAATTATATTTTTCAAATTTATCTACAATTGAGAAATTATAGTAGATAAATTAAAAAACACATTATGTTGTTGAAACTATTTAAAAATTAGATTATATTGTTATTAAAATAAACCATAATGAATAAAACCAATTTTTCCAATAGATTCATTTAATTTTGTGTTATATAAATATATATATTATATCAAATTTTGATTGAGTCATTAATTACTACAATAATCTTATTTTTAAAATATAATTTAAAAGAATAGCTAGTAATAACTAACTCTAACATCTATAAGTAATAGGTGAATATGTAACTTTTAAATGGTTATCTCTACTCATAATTGTATGTAAATTTAATTGATGACCAAGTTCTGTATATTTTTTAAACATTTTGCAAAGGCTGTACTCTCAGCAAAAAAAAAAAAACAATGTGGCCCATTGGAATTTTCTCAAACAAGTAACAATGAATAATAGTACTTTTTATTTGATTGAACATCCTCATTCCTTCATTTAGTGTCTCCTACCTATAGCTTCTAAAGAATTATTGATTTGTATTATGAAAATAACTGTATAAGTAAAGACTAACTAAATTAAAATCTATTAAAATGTAAAATCATAATAAATCCTACAAAAATAATAGCTTAATAAACTCTTGCCAAAATAAACAATTTTCTTAAATGAAGTGTGAAATTATTGGCTGCCAATCAGAAGTTAATGCTGTTTTATGACTAATGGAAAGGTATAAAATTATTTTAGTTAGCTATAATAAATGTATATTCTATATCAATTGGTATTCATAAATATCTTGAAAGTCAACTTTACTTTGGTTGAAAACGTCTTTCTTAAACTGTTCTACTCATTCAAGTTTAAAAATAAAAGCAGCATGGCAAAATTCTAGAACTTGTTGATTAGTCCAATCTGGACCAGACAATCGGACCAATCACAAAACGATTATCAGTTCTATACTATTTAACCATAGACGGATCCTTATATATATATAAAAGAACAGACCTTTTTTTATGTTCTAATTTGGTGACTACAATAATTAAGTTTTTTCACAGAATTGTTCCAAATACTCTCCTAAGTATAACCATGTCGCCCGATTTTTCATTTTTTTTAACAAATTCATTGTAATGACCTATCCTATGAACGAGGTGTACTCCACCCCCTACTGTACAGCAGAGCGAGCCCATCCAGTTCTTTTTTGTATTTGAAGATTATTTCAAATACTTTTCTAAAATATTTGAGTAATACACTTAAATACATTTGTATGAAAAGTATTTATGTGGTATTTTAAATACTTTATTTTAAAAGTAATTGAGTAATTACTTAAATACTTATTAAAAATATTTTTTTACCACACTGTCCATATGCTATAAATAGGTTTTAGAATCATTAATTCCTTTGGTTTAATATTTGCCTGGCCTCCCCCCCCCAACAAAAAATTACCTTTTGGACTATCTTTATGCGTTTTACGTGATCAAAATTTAATGTTTTAATTTTCTATTCGTTTGAGTACTGTCACGGTCGGACAAAACTTTTTGTTTTTTTTCTTACTCCTATAATACCAACCTTATATTATGTAGGGCTTCTTTGTTTTCGTTATATTTCCTGTCAAACTACACTTATCATAATTCACTTTCAATTTTTTTTTTTAAAAACTGTCATACTAGGTAATTGATACAACAGTTTATGTGAGATGTATATAAGGATTCAGCTAATATAATTATTTACTATTTAGCACCTGAGTCTTGAATAAATTAAATAATATCAATTTTTTTTCTTTCAAACACAACAATGTGTGTTGATTAAAGAATTTCATTTAGAGAAAGCAAAAACTACACACGGGCAAAGCCGGGTATCTATAATAATGCCGCTAGTAATAAGATATTTATATACCTATGTATTTATATGTATTTATTTATTAAATGAGTCTGAAAGTATCAAATGCCATACATAGTTATGAATGTTACCCCACCATAGCATTGTTCAATACTAATTTAATTCTACATGATTACATTTCTACATCTTCCTGTAATAAAAAGCTACACCCCCCTATCAGTTTGCTTTTAATCAAACCAATCTTATAGAATCAAGGACATGTCACTAATATTTTATAATATGTTAGCATCACAGAAATGAATTAAATAAACACAGCCATACAGGTTATATGTACCTAACTAGAAAATAATATAACGGGCATTGCTCCGGCTCTCCAAATGCTTATAAAACCATAGTCCCTTACTAAATCATATTTCAGTTAGGTCATATAGAAGTAACGAGTAGGTACATGTGTCAGGAATGACGAATGCCTACGACACGCTTCATAATTTCGGTGATCGTCAATTTAAATATTATTCATAATTTTTTACTTCAATTTTTATACAAAACAGAATAATTACTAATGAATGATGATCGGCGATCGCACTGACACATCTGCTTGGATAAAACATTAATATTTTTTTTTTTTGACATGTAAATAACGTCACCATTACTGACCTAGGGATTATTTAGATTTGCAGTTGGGACTAATTCATCCATATTAACTTAGTTCTTAGAATTAATGATTATATTCATTCAGAATGGCAGTTCGCAATTAGGAAAAGTTAAAATCAAACAATAATCCTATCGTTTAAAGGTTTCAAAAATATCCCGAGTCAGCATTCACCAATTATTATAAAACTGTCGATGGCTATAAACTTATATGCTAGGTATTAGAATAATATGGTATCAGAATGATCCATTATGGATATTTGATACAAATAATTTATTCAATGGCATGTAAATTATATTATAGCTTATAATAATGAAGAATGACGATGGCTCGTGGTTTAACGATTATATTACAGTTGGTATGACAGTAAACGACAAATATTAAAAGTTTGAAAATTTTCAATCACAGTCGCATAATATAAATCGAAGTCTCCGTAGAGAAAAAGTAATAATTGTGTGTGTGTGTGTCTGTTTATGATCGAGACTGTACTTGCGAGTTGCGATAACCTTTGTCTTTGTGCCAATAAACGTCATAAAAATATTGAATATTCTGCATTCATTTCACGGTTTGCCAATGCACGTACAGTGTACACACGTATAAATAAACATGGCGATAATGTGCAATTTATTTATAGGTATATAATACAATTACGCGACACGACCAGTTGTCCTAGAAACTATAAACATATTTCCAAACATTTAAGACCCATACGGTGGTCGCGATTGAGATTCACTCTCTCTTTTAGTTTTGGTCGTATAACAAAAAAACACCTGTATGTGTTTAGTCTCGCATTGATTTTCCATCGCATTATATATTATCTGCAAGACTACAACGGGTCGCGATTTATATAGGAACTGAAGGCCCTCCTCGTTTGAACTTAAATGTAATTACTCAATTGATATTCTTATACATAAACAATTTTATAAAAATTTAAACTGTATGTATTATGTGTATAGTGTATTGTGTATATGTATATATATATATTGTATATTAATCGTATCAAAGCACGTGAATTTGTCTATCATTATACGGTGTAATAATGTACTGCCGATTACCAGGAATAGTATTTAAAATTTCTAGGGTAACACAATTAATTGTGCTGCTCCCTCCAACCCATAAGGAATGTTACGTAAATCGTTACATATCATAATATACATAAAGGCAGTTTTAAAATTTTCCATCCTTAAAATTCCCTGTTAAGGACAACACAGGACCCCTATAAGAAAAATATATATACATAAAAATATTCGACCCTGCTGATTAAATGAAATCGGCAAGGCTTTTTTTGGTAAAAAGCCAAAAAATTAAATATAAATATAATTTTTCTAACATCTATTTTTAACTTATGTAATTATATTTTATAGTTATATATTCATTAAGTATGTATGAATATTAAATAAATTGTTTAACTACAAAAATATGAAATATATTAACTATGTATTATAAAAACATTTACCGTAGATCATTAAAATATTATTATTCTATATAACCGCAATGATAAAACTAAAATAATAATCAATAACTTTTAATCAAATACATTGTATATTTTATATTTTTATAATCTATAATATGTACGAGTATACAGCATGTCCCAGAAGTCCCGTATCACCCATAATATCTCCATGGAAAATCAATATATTTAAACGCTGTTTTTTTTACTACACTAAGTATGGAAATTCTGATTTAATTGCATACAATTTAATTTTTTTTTTTAAAAATTCAAAAATTTTCAAAAATTTTTTTTATGCATTTAAGAATTTTAAATTTTTAAGATAGCTATATCATTGAACATATTTTTTAAAACAGTTCAAAAATAATATATTAAAATTGAATAAAAATTGACCACGTTAGAGCAAATTATGTTTTTGAATAATTGTAACATAAAAATCAATTGTTTCACATTTCAATAATAAAATATCTATTTCAGCATGACAATACTTTTACATGGTACCTAATTAAAGTTTTGATTTGAATAGAAATAAAAATAGCCATGTCTTATCGTTTGCTAAACAGTGAAACTGTTACCTATTTTTAAGCATTTATCATGAAATGAACCTAAAATTACGAAATTGGACATAATCTTGCAGTTATAATTAATGCGATTTATAATAATAATAAATAGGCGGCTATACGCATATCACAATTTTATAAATTATAATTAAAATTATTATCTTGTGTTCTTTCTTTATAGCTATTACTGCTATTAGTGTCATACGTACAGTACGTACTGTGTCTTTGGCTATAACTTATAATTTCTTACTTATTTTGTTTAATATTTAAAATGACTCATACATTTTCAGTACACGAGTACATCGACATGGTGAAATGTTACTTCCGAAACAACGAAAGTCATAGACAAGCTGCTTATAGTTATGGAATTGAGTATCCTGATCGTAAAAAACCATTGTACAATGTTATAAACAGATTAATGTCTCGATTTTGGAAACAGGTAAAATTACATTATCCTTAACTAATAATAAAGTTGCAAATTTTGGTATTTGGATACGTCTGGGCCGTGATTTGATTTTAATCTTTCCTAAAAGTTCCACTTTTAATCAGATATTTACAGATTGTCATAATAAATCAGCGTTCTAATCGAGATTAATTAAATCAGGCGATTCGTGTTTTGCATAACTATTATTATAATAATTCAAAAACATAATTTGCTCTAACTTGGTCAATTTTTATTCAATTTTATTTATTTATTTTTTTTTTGAACTGTTTTAAAAAATATGTTCAACAATATAGCTATCTTAAAAATTTGAAATTCTTAAATGCATAAAAAATTTTTTTGACAACTTTTGAGTTTTTAAAAAAAAAAATTGAATTTTATACCGTTGAATCAGAATTTCCATACTTAGTATTGTAAAAAAAACCGCGTGTAAATATATTGATTTTCCATAGATATATTAAGGGTGATACGGGTCTTTTGGGACACGCTGTATAATAGTTTAATTTTTTATATCACACAACTTAAATATCAAGGCCCTAGGGTCAATTATAACGAAAGATAACGATAGGCAAAGGTATTATCCATAGACCTATTATAGGTCTATGGTATTATCAATGATACAACAAGCTAAGAAAGGATATTATAGATTAGAAAAAGTCCTGAAATCGAAGGTCTTATCCAAAAACTTACAAATAAATATTTACATGACACTAGGTACTAGACTCTAGACTACTAAGACCAATAATAATTATTGTGCTATATATCTCGGAAACGTGGTCGCTGACTGCTGAGAAAAACAGAAGAATCGAGATTAATGATATTCGAAAGAAAAGTTTTACGAAAAATATACGGCCTAGTCTTCGTTAGTCTAACCAATAATGAATGGAGAAAACTCAGAAAACTACATAATGATGATGATGAAGTCCAAAGACTTTTTTAGAGGCCGAATATAGTTAGTTACATATTATTATATATTTTTTAAATCGTATAAATAATATCAAATTTAAAAATATAAATCATTCAATGCAAGTATTCATAATATTAATTTTATCTAGTGATCCCCCCGTGACTACTGTGTATTGTCCGGGGACCCGGCCTTAAAACGAGACTGATTACTTAACAAGATTTAGTAATTAATGAGACCAGGTCAACGTTCTAATTAGTTTAACAAATAGTGTTGTAGATAATGTGATCTGTGACGTAAGTTTTTGTCGATGTATATTATGATCTTCGAGCCCCGATTAGGTGTAGACGTGTAGTGAATAGTGATTAAAGGTTTGATATATTTTAACCTAGGCTACGATTCACGAAGTACTGAGGTACGAAAAATAGGTGCTTACATTTTTCAAAATGCTTATGATTAACGAAGGGGCAACGGTACGGAAAAATCGTCATAAAAATGTCAACTTTCGCTACAGACGATATATTCTGTAGCAGTCGCCAGTCATTACCAGACTCTAATATTAGAACCGGGCCGGCAACAGAAGCCAGAACAGCCTTGGGTACCGACGAAAAGTAAAATGATTTCAATATTCAATAATCATTATTATTGCACCATCACCCCCGCGCGCATATCACAAACGGAAATAACACGACGACGATTTGTCAATAAGATTCATAATATAACAATTATTTGATTTACATGTAAATCGTCGTGACAAAGCGAATAGCTATACCGATTGGACCGAACAGAGTTTTCGCGTTTGATTTCCGAACTGGCTTGTGAATTGAGTTTTGGCTTGGAGGGGTTTCTGATGGGTAACGGACAAAAGAAGAGTAAAAAAAAACCATAAGTTGATGTAGTCTACATTGAAGACGTCTGACGTATAAAATTTTTGTATTTTTTAATAAATAATAATAATATTATTAATCGTCGATACTCGCACTCGGTGACCCCGTTTTGCTGGCCGAGAGGCAGTGAAGGTCAACTGTTAAACGGATAAAACAATAACAAAACAACCGTTGCTCGTGCGTTCCCACCCCGGCTATAGATATACTATATACTATCTATAGCCGTGGTTCCCACCAACGGAACGTGCGGACATGTTTATATTATTCGGTCAGCTGATTACCGATAACTGATTACAGTCTACGCTCGGCCACTGTTGGTTTTCAATAGGCTATTTCGCAGTTAGTAGCAGCTGATTTATTTATAATAAATATAAATACGTTCTCCGTTTGAGTATTATTATTGTTGTTGTTGTTGTTATTACTATTATTAGTATTATTTATTATTACTTTATGATTGTAATTTAAAAATTTGATCGGGTTTTGCAAAATTTTCTATTTCGTTTATTTTCAGACCTTATCGTCCGAATGTCTTGAATTATTATGTCATAACTGTTCCGACGTTTCGTCGATCCGCGCGTAGTGTTTATAGTGCTTTAGTTTGTTTATAGTGCAAAAAAATGTTAACGTTGGACGTTGTGCCTGAAAGATCTCTTGGATGCGAACAATGGGAATTCGTTTTGGGTAAGTTTCTACTTTGCAATACACCTATATCCGTGAAGCAACATCCTCAATAGTCACTTCGATAATTTAATTGAAGTCCTTGACAACAATGAAAACACTACCATGTTCAATTAAAACTCTATCTCGAATGCTGTTGGAAAGTTATAATAGTATATTTTTGGAACTACTCCATGTAATTAAAAAATATTCATTTAGTTGCCCATTGTTTTTATATACATTTTTCAGATAGGTACTGTTGGTAAAGTGTAACTTGTCTTGCACAACAGATCATTTTAATAACTTATTTACTATAATATTACTTACATACCTTGATTACATTATTGTATCAATTTGCTAATTAAGAGCTCTGTAGATATTATAGTAACTAATTTTTGAAATAAATGATTAATTTTGTCACTAGTAATCATTTAATTATTAAATAATTATCTGATTATATTACATGTTAACTATCGCTATTTAACAAGACATTTTATTGTATATTTAAAATTATATAAATTAAGTATGAAAAAAATGTATAATTTTAAACATGTTCACTTTTACTAATAAACATTTGAATTATGTAAAACATGTACACAATGTATTATAAACTAAATTCCTAATAATATTTGTTTCGCCTCCATCACTAATTTTTTTAATTGCTTGTCATTAATCATTTTTATTTTATTTGTTTGCTTAATTTTAATTTCATATAATGAAATACTGGGCCCCATTCAGAAAAGTCATGGTTTTTAAGTACCATCAAAATATTCACTCTTAGAAATTAAAACTACTGAATCACTTTACAACATTTGATTTTTAGGTATGCACTTCTGTCAAGCTGTAGCAATAATACAGTCACAAGTTGGCATTATAAAAGGGGTTCAAGTTTTGTATAGTGATAAGGTATGTTATTGTGTATTAATTGTTCATATTAACTTAATTATATTATATTTTAATATTTTGCAGAACCCTTTAGAAATTGATCTCATATTAGACCTTCCTCAAGATGGTATTCGATTTGTATTTCATCCTGTGTTTCAACGTTTAAAGGTAAAACTATTGTGTCATAAACTAGTTGTATAATATTTAAACTAATTTTCTATTCAACTATTTTCAGATGATTGAAATTGTTAACTTGAAAAATATTAAACTGAAATATTGGCAAGTATTCAACAACATTAATGGTTATAAATATTTGTATTTGACTTACAAAAGTCACCATTAGAGCTTTCTCTATTTTCTCTATTACGGATTTTAAATTATTGTATTACCTATACAGTGGTATGGTGTTCAATGCTCCAGAAGTGATGCCTACCATACAACAAGTAGAACATACATTTGGTGCTACTCATCCTGGTGTTTTTGATGCTGAAAAACAAACATTTACATTAAATTTTCGAGGAATTTCATTTTGTTTTAATGTAGATTCAAAATTTCAAGTATGTATCTCCAAAATTTCAACCTGTGTAATAGATAATTAATAATATACTGTTACAAAATTTAATTTTTAGGCTGGTAGTGCTCAGTGTGGACTGGGATCATTACAGTTTGCCAGTGGGGCTTCCCCAAATGTTAGTCGTGTACTTATATTTTCTGGAAGTCCACTTCCTGGTCAAGATATATTAAATGTTCCATCACATCCTTTGTCATGTTATAAAGGGTTAACTTATTTGGAAAGATTAGAAGTGCAAAGAGATCTAACAAATACAAAGAGCTTCATGATACAGTTGTATTTGGAAGGTTCTGGTAAGTGTTTAAAATTAAATAGTATGAATGTTTGTTTAACCATTAATTTTAAAACTAATGGATTTCTATTTAGGTGCAAACCGTGGTCGTAAAGTATATTATAATCGTGAAATTAATTTTGGAATGTCATGTCAAGATGTTACTTCTATGTTAGGTACCCCTTCACAAGTATTTTATAAATCTGAGGATAAAATGAAAATACATTCACCTAATGTTCATAGACACATATCTGTTCCTAGACGATCAGATTATTTTTTCAACTATTTTACCTTAGGTTTTGTAAGTATTTATGTAATTCTTTATTTATTTTTATAGATAATGATAATATTTATTGAAATAATTTGTAGGATATCCTTTTTGATGCCAAAACACATAAGGTTAAAAAATTTATTATACATACCAATTTCCCTGGTCATTATAATTTTAATATGTGAGTAGGTATTTAAAATTTAAAATAATTTAATTTAATTTTTTAATTTTTTTTTTTTTATAATAATGTACAGTTACCATAGATGTGAATTTAACATTACACTAACTTCTGAAAAATCAAAGTACAATTTATCCAATGATTGTAAAAAGTATGATAAAAAAGCAAAGCCATTAACTGTAAATACATTTACCAAATGGGATGAGATATCTGAAAGACTTAGACACAGTGAAAGACCAGTTGTATTAAATCGCGGATCATCTGAAAATTCTACTAATCCATTTGGATCAACATTCTGCTATGGTTACCAAGACATGGTTTTTGAAGTTATGCAAAATCAACATATTGCTTCCATTACATTTTATAAGAATGACACTGAAGGCGATGTATGACGAAAATTAAACGCCACATCATATCCAGTGGCCGTTATGTTCTTATAATCAAACAGTCCCTGCCTATGACTAAGAGTATTTAAGTATATTGTTTAAACAATCTGAAAAAGAAAAATTATTGAAAAAAATACTAATTTAAGGATTAATATATTTTATGCGTGTATAAAATGTAATATATTTAATTTTAAGCTAAAACATTATCATTTGGTATTACAAACTTATTTTTAAGTATGATAAGTCAAGTTTTATTAAAATTTTAAGTACTTCCAAGTTTTTTGGAGAAAAAAAAACAGTGTTCAAGTAGTATTAGAAAAATATTTGTTTTATTGTTTTATAATGTATAAAAATATTATTTCTTGCTTTACATCTTTATTTAAAGTTTTCTTATTATTTTGTTTGATTGTGTTATCTAAGCACATTTTAATGCATATTTATTTTACTGTATTAATATTTAAATTTTATAGAGAGAGACTTGACAATTTTAATTGCCACTCTAATTTATTTAGTTTTAATTATTATCTATTTAACATTTCTTTATTTACTGAAATCTACTTAATTAGATGATTAAGTATACATTTTTTGATGTATGATCTCAATTAAAATATTGTTTCATGAATATTTTTACTGAAAGTACAGGTTCCATATTTTTTAACTTGAAATATCCAAACTAAGTAATTAAGTGACCTATATCTATCAGTTATTATGTATTTTTAATTGAATAAATCTATTATGTCTAATTATTCGTTATTTTATAATATTTGAATTTTGAATACCAATGCATAACACATGAATCTAGAATTTAACCTCATAATTTCTGATTAGTGGTTGCATTTTGCTAATATTTTGTGATAGTAATAATTTTTGAAAATTGAAATATATAGCTAAGTAATTTTATGTATTTTTATTTATTCTACGATCTTTAAATTTATAAGTTATTAATTAAAATTTGTGAAACTATTAAGAATAATAGTATCCGCTACTTTAATACAGAGTATATTTGATGTTAATAACATAAATACTTAATTTTATTTTAAATGTATTTGTCTGATTATCTGAATAATTCCATAATTATTTTTTATCAAAGCATATAATTAAAAAATATAATAGGCTTTGAACTTGAATGACAGAAAATCCTTCGCTTTTTATTAATAATAATTACTTTATATTACCTCTATTAAATGCCAGTAACAACTAGCAACATGACACACTAGTGGTTAGAATACATTTTAAAGATTAAATTCTGGATATTATTTGGCTATATATTTCTTGAATTTTGGAGCATTAGAATTTTTTTTTTTTTGAGTACTAGATATGAGAGTACAAGACTTGAATTAATATTTGTTTTATACTGATAACTGTGATAATATATAAGAAAATTTTCTTTAAAATTAATATTCTATTTAATAACCAATAAATATAATGTATAACATTTATAACTACCAAAAAAAAAATATTAATATGTGTCAAACATGTCATTTCTATTAGTTAAATTGTGTTACATTCAAAAAGTGCTAAAAAATTTAAATCTTCAAAAAATATATAAATAGTTACAGGTATAAATTTTGTTCTATTTCTATTATATTGCTCAATCAACTAATATGATTCAAAACATAATAGTCAATTATATTTAAAATTGGTTTGAAATTTAAAACCACACTGCAATATATGTTATATGTATTTGGTAAAATACCTTTCTACAATCCATTATTGTGTCACTTAGTTAACTTAAATTTTTATAGTTCCAATCTTAATGTAGTAATTTTCTTAGATAACTTCAATTGTATACTTCTCACCAAATATTTTTAACTAAGAATGATCTTCAATCTAGTATATAATGAAATTATGATTAATTAATTGTGATCAGTTAAAAATCTATAAATAAATTATAGAAAATTGTATATGTTTAATTAAACAATGTAAAAATATAACAGTCAGCTACTAAAATTAAATTTTCCTTATCGAATACATTATTATACATTTTAATTTAAATCATGATGTCAAACAGTCATGAAATAGCTGCTGATTAATTAACTGTACTTTGCTTATATCAGGGGCAGCAAATTTCAAAGTCTATCATGTTAGAATTTATTTTAATTTTAAAAATTAAATCAGATATATTTCTCAAAGCTCGAGGTTCTGAAACAAATTTTTGGAATTTACTGAGTAAAGAAAAATATTGTGTTTAAGGAATGTAGCTTCTTTTCAGTTTCATACTTATTTTGGATCTACATATTTGTGCAAAACAGCATTTTCTCACATGAAAATTATAAAAACAGAATACCGAGCTACACTCTCTGATGAACATTTGGAGCCGTGTCTTTGATTAGCAATCAACAACTATTTGCCATATTACGACCAATTAGTCAACGAAAAGCAATGTCACACTTTAACAATACCCAGATTAACAAAATAATATGTTAATTAGACTTAAGTAATTAGATTTTAGAAATAATTATTTATTATATTAATTTTAATAATAATATTACTTATTGTATGTTTATGTACACTTTATGCAAGTATGTTCCTTAATAATTATAGTTATTTAATAATAAAAAAAAATGTTTTATAGAAGTCAATCCTGAAAGGTGAAGTATATTTTTAGCAGACTGTGACCAAAAAAAGTTTGACCAGCCCTGGTTTATATCATAATAAGTATATAATATATATTTTTTTATGTTTAGATTTTAGTTTATTAGTAAACATAAATAGTAAAATAAATTACAGAAACAGCAATGGTTTGAATATTAAGGATATTTATTAAAGAGTAATTTATTTTGAATATATGACATAGATATACTTATAACTTGTAAGGTAAATTGAAATGCTTATGACTTATAAAAAATGTTACTTTTGTTCTAAGTATTTCTCTTATTTCAATAATTGACAGGAAATCAAAAAGTACTTGGAATTAAATGATTATTGTCCAAAAAAATCAAAAAATGGTTGAATGTATTTTATTTAATTCTTACATTTAAATATTTAAGTTTCAAAAACCAATAATATCTGTTATTGATAGTCAATCATTAAATAATAAACACAATACACCTTATTAAATTTATTGCTCAAAATAATACTATTACCAATTAATATAAAATAAGGAACTAAACAAAGTTATTTTTCCTACAGTTAATCTCAATATTTTCTGTGATTTTAATAAGTAACAATATTTGTGACATTAATACATAGTATACAGTACATAACCATTACAATAAAAAGCCAGCAAGACATTAGAATCAAGGCTTTTATTTTCATTGTATTAATTGTAAATATTTGAAATTATTGAGAATATTATTATAAATTATAAAATAAATGTCTTATCTTAAATGATTGTAATTTGAGTGTTTCACATGATTAAGATAATTTATATGCTTATATTAAAACTTATATAAGTTTTAAAATAAAAATTTGGTACTTATAGGTAGTTACTACATAAGATAAGACTATTGTACAGATTTACTTCATTAAAAAGAAACAAATATACTAAAATTGTTATTTATAAATTTCTTTGCTTAGAATTGAATCTAAAATGAAAGAAAGTGTCATATACCAACTTATTTCTGAATTTAAACATCACTATAGAACTTTCAACATATAATATCTTTGAACATATTTGGCACTAAGATTTTCAAAATCGAAATGTATTGTTTGAATTTTAGCTACAACCAACAAACACATTTTGACTTTACCATTAATATTTTCATAGTTTAAATAACGAATAAATAAATAATTTATAATGTACTAAATAACCAGCCAACTTACTGTAGAAAATATTGATAACCATAAATAAAATTAGTCAGCATGATAACCATCCCTGTTTTAAAGTGTAGAATGACTTAATATGAACTTTAAGTATCCAAAATAAGTTGACGAAAATATAAATTAAGGTACTAATTATGGCAAAAGACAAATTGATACACATAGTAATATTTTATCACACCCGCATGAGTTGTCTCCATCTTACGGATGTATAACAAAGCAAATCTGCATTCAGTAGAACTATGTTGTTTGCTTTAATATTAAGAGTAATTTGACACTATCAAACTTAAAGAGGTATATTATCTGTGTCTTCTTGAAAAATGTTTATGAAGTTTTAATTTTTAGGTGAGATATAAGTTTATTTAAATTGTAAATTTTACTTAGTCATAACTCTTAAAAATTAAAATATCGTAAAAAACCTTTTGAGAAGACACAGATAATAATATATTTTCTTTACTTTTGATGATGTCAAATTACTCAAATATTAAATTTAACAACACAAAATCAGTTTGATTGAACGCAAATTTGATATGTTGTACATTTGTAAGATATAGACAACACAGCAGGTGTGACACCCTATTAGTTTAAACAAAGTATGGAATTTAAAAAAAAACCTGTTATCCATTTTTATTTTAATATGCAATAATTAGTATTGTATTATAATAACTTATTAATTAATCAATTATTACATAAAATGCTTGTCTGTAAAACACACTTTAGAAAATAGATTTTTTTCCATTAGAAAATATTGTGTAATATATTATTATGATTGGTCAACAAATTACAAATGTAAAAGTATACATATATAATATTCATTTACCAGAAAAGTCCCAAAAATGGGTAAAATAGGGAATTTATAATGAATATCTTAGAAACACAACACTAAGAATAATTTTTTTAAGTACAATCTGTTCAATAAAAAAAAAATTATACTTGAAACGGTTCAGTACTAAATTATACCATTTGTAGAAGAACCATTTAAAAAATCACAATCATTGTAATTATAAACAGTTTCACTGGTCGGCAGTGGAGATGCTGATTTTGAACAGTTATTTCTTGGACTAAATTTAGTCCATTCATCCATGGATTCATCCAAGAATTCAATGCTATTCAAGAATTTTTTACCTGAAGAATGAGTTTATTTTTAATCCCATAAAAAGATTACAATGATTCATGACTATGAATTTATGATTTTTGATTACTTACCAGAGAATCCTCCTACAGCATATAATCTATTCTCAATAACAGCAACTCCAACATTCGATCGTGGTGTAGTCATATTTGGCCCTGGACTCCATGTTTGTTCATTAGGGTCAAACATTTCTGTAGTAGCTAGTGATTGTGTGCCATCTGAACCACCCACAACATACAATTTTCCTAAAAAATAAAATAAATACAAAATTAATGTGTCAATTTCATCACTTTTTATTATACTATATAAACCTTTAATATGTGAAAGTCCACAACCACGTCGAGGTGTAATTATTGGTTTAGTGAATGACCATGTATTTGTTTCAGGATCATAACACTCAACAGTATTTAAACAATTCCAAGTGTCACAGCCTCCTACAACATATACTTTACCATCCATTGCACACACGCCGGCTTGATTTCTTCCTAATAGATTTAAATTTCAAAACAATGTAATTTTCAATTAACCACAATATTTTTTCTGTAAAAATATACCTGTTAGAAGTGGAGCAATACTAGTCCATTGATTTGTATTTGGATCATACACATCACTTTGTTTAATTCCAACTTGACCATTCCATCCTCCAATACAATATATTTTACCATTGAGTTCACAAACACCTATAAAATTATCACTATTATCCAATAGTTTGTTCAAAATATTAAAAACAAATTACCAGTGTTTGATCGAGCAAGTGGTAAGGATGTTACAGGAATCCATTTTCTTTTAACCATATCATAACATTCAACTGTGGCTAATTCTGTTGTTCCATTACAGCCTCCAACAGCATATACTTTATTGTTCAATACTGCTATATTAAACCGCCCACGTGCCTCACACATTGGTTCAAAAGTTTCCCAAATATTTTGTTCAGGATCATAAGACTCTACGTTTTTTATACATTCAGTTCTGTCATAACCCCCACATACCAATAGATTGTTATTGAAATTAGCACAGCCAATAGCACATTTTCCAGATGACATGTGAGCAAGAGCACAATAAAGATCTGGTAAAGATTCTTGAGATTCAGCTCGACTATGTAATGGTGATGGTTGAGTGGATGGTGGATCAGACATCATAGAAATATTTAGTTTTAATTTTATGCTCAATGAACATAATTGACCTTTTAATGATCCCAAGGCAGAAAAAGTATGTTCTAAAAGTACATAAATGTATAATAAAATAATAAATTAAGATTTATTTCAAATAAATAAAAAAATACCTCCAACACAAGTAACCCCAAGAATAGTCCAATCACTATCAATAAAACTTTCTCTCCTTTCATGTGTTTCACGGTTGCAAATTAAAACTCTAGATTTAGCAGGCGGTTGTATTTGACCCTTACGTCTAGTCTAAAATATACACAAAAAATTACAGTAATATATAGATTCAATTTTTAAATAAATATTTATAGTGTTCCATGAAGATTTGACAAATCTCAATAAGTTATTGCATATGTCAGATATCCATGGGACCCACTGTATATACAATTAGTAACCTTAGGAATAGAGGTGGTTTTTTTGGATAATTTTTTATAATCTTGAACAATTTCAGTGTCACTTAATTCTCCAGATGGAAGTTCTGAACAATCTTGTAGTATGTTATCTAACGCCAAGTATAACATGTAAGTCTGTGTAAAGTAAAACAAAATTAGTATGATTTATAATAAATAAAAATTCTTGATTATTATCAAAGTATACTTTTTCCATAAGAGCATTAAAGAATATTGCTGGTTCATTTTCATCATAACATCGTTTTATCCAATCTAATACTAACTGAGATACAGAATCCCCGGTACTTAAAGACATTTCTTGTTTTGTTTGGCTTAAAATTTCAATTCGTACACATGGTAAAGAAAGAAAAGTAGATGTTTCAGCAATCTCTTTCATCTAAAAATTAAAAAGCTAGTAAAATACCGAAACCAAATGTATATTGTCCTTTGTTTTGCTCCTGGTAAATTATTACATTAAATACAAAATAAAATCACCACTTTAAACTTTGTAATTCCTTGCTTCGCTCAGAATTTAAAATTAGATATTAAATTTTAGCAGTGCAAAACTTACATGTGCTGATATAAAGGAGTTAACTTGATTTATAAATGATATGCTTGTTGATATACAAGGAAGAGAACGTATCTCAATACAGTTATCAACATTTAAATATTTCAGTATGAAACGAGCCAATTCTTTTGCAATACGATCCATCTTCAAATAACAAGCTGCTTGAAATATTGATTTTACTTGATTAATATTTGCTTCCAGGCTGAAAAAAATAAAATTAAAATATCTATGATGATTTTCCATTTTACCACTTTGAATTTATGGACTGAATACTATTAAAATTCAAAATGCTATAAGTTAGCCAAGCATAGATTTGATTATAGCATTAGTAAGTTAATTATAACCAATAAGTTAAAGGAGAAAAATATTTAGGTATTTTATTAAGGGAGTTCATAAATAAATTAAAGAGTGTCCAAATGTTTATTGAAGTCATATAAGTTATTGCTTTTAAATTTAACTTAATATAATATAAATGCATGTTATTAATATGTTAATGAACAAGTTAATTTATAAATCTTCGCACATTTAGATTAGAGGAGCAAAGATAATATAATGAGAGAAACATTTTGACCATAATTCAATTTCCTTATTTTAATGTAAAAACAAACTGTTTTATACGCATAATCACAAATTATAAAAAAATATGAGAGGAATAGAGGATAATGCATTTTGTCCCATTGGATAGATGTTTCCTCGTTTCCTGGTTACCTAGCTTCATTTACATTTATATGATAAAAATGAAATAAAACAAATATTCAAAATAAAAAGTTTTGATATTATGAATGTACTCTAAAAATGACATTATCTACAAACAACTAAAATGAAACGTATGCAATATAAACTATAGAAGTTTTTACATGTACAGATAAACAAGTTATATTACTTTTATTATGAGATAATGAAATACTATGTTACCAATATAAGTGTTTGATTAATGAAATAATTTTCTAGATCCCTAATTTTATATAATCCAATATATTATATATTATGTTTCTAAGATACTAAAGACTTTAAACAAACCTAGGTTACATACTTCTAAATTCATTTTTTTTTTTAGCAATAAAATGTAATATTAATGCTTTTTTTAGGTGGTAATAATTATAATAACCATAATAGTAATATTAAATTTAACACAATTTTATTTTCTCAATAAGTAAACATAATGTTTGGACAGGCTATGCTTCAGTAATTCCGTACCACATATATGATGTGGACTCATCAATATCCCTTTATATGTATTTTCCTTTAAAATAATTTACAAATACTTTATTATGTAAATAAAAGTAGATGAAATAGAAATATGTTATTTATTAGGCTTTTATTCAGTTTCCACCAAATGAAGTAAGATGACAATTGTGCTACTATTATTTTCTACTGTCTACCATAAAACTAATTTAGACTATTAATAGAGGTTATATGATAAAAATTACTATGTTTTGTTTTCTATTAAGTCTTCTACTAAGATTTTACTTAGAGGTTGAGAAAGGAAATCCGTTAAGGGTTATATAAGTGGTAGCGACAATGCGTTACCGAGATGTGTAGGTGTATTCGATGAGCTTCTCAACAGCAGAGCAATCACTGAGTGGTCCAGTAGCGTTCAATGAGTATGTAGTAACTGCTTCTCGCTGTGAACCTTTCTTCTCTTCATCATCAGTACTAAACATCTCCATTAGAAATAGACTTGAACTGGCCAACACAGCACGATGACCATGTAACTCACAATTGCCCACCTACACACACTCATGGTGGTCGGTCTACGTTTCAAAATAGTAAACACTTCCAGTGTCCCAACCCATAAATTACAAAACAATGTTATATGTGTTGTATTGATAAAAAATTACTAGCAATAAAAATCCCCACATATTACAGTAAACTAATAATAAAATAATTAATTTAATAAAATATAAAAATTAATTTTATATTATACGAAATATCTATTTAACATAGTGTTTAGAATTTTAGATTAAAATTGAAAATATTAATAAATTATTACAAGAAAAAATAGTAGGTACTATACTGTAATTAATATTTTAACTTACATTTAATATAACATCACAAAATGTTCGACTTTTGCGCATCATATTAAGTGAATTTAGTAATACTGACTGATGATCATCATCTTCCATAATAAACATTGCATCATTTAAACTAGGGATCATGTTCTTGCTGGATACTAACTTATCAATGTTATTATGCCCGTCTGAAAAATAAAAAACATTGAGTAATAATGATTAACATTAATAACAAAGAACATTAAAAGAAATTTAAATGTTATAAGTTATAACCCTATAAATTTACAAATAATAATCTACAAGCAATAAAAAATAATATGTGGTTGTATATTGAGATTTATTAATTATAAGTGTCTTTATTACAGGCGATGTATTAAAGTGAATCTGAATGGTAATTAATGGTTATTAATACTTGGGTTTGTTTTATTGTTGTGACGTATTTTACTAGAAATTTTGATTTTAAACAGCGATTTTTATAAAAGCAATATATCAACATCTTACTATGAAGTGAGTAGTGACCAACTATAATTTTGTATTAAAAACCACGAAAAAAAATAATCACTTTTGAAAGTTCCAGATAAGCTATTAATTAGTAAGGTACCTATACAATTTTAACATATTATATAAATTATATTAAAGATATTATATAGAAACAACGGATTATTAATTAATCAAGTTTGAAGTTTGAACTGAGTATGGGACTGTTTACTCAAACATGAAATAAAGAAAAATTATAATAATAAATAATGAGTGTTTGATTTATAACGATATATAGACAATAGGATTTAAGTAAATAAATAAAATAGGTAATAAAACTGATAAAATTGTATTAACATAATATGGATATTTCCCACGATTAAAAATACTACCACAGATCATATAAATATTGATGAAATGTGATTATATTCATATACTGTGATACTACATTAAACAAATTAGAAATCACTCAAATAAAACTATCCTAGTTATAAAAAATTAATTAGTAATTTATTCATAAACATACAAGCCAAACAAAACTAAGTAAATAAAAATAATAATCATGAACTATACATTGTAAAACCAACAGATAACGTAAATTTAAAAACAAACTAAAAGGATTTTTTTAAGATCACTATGACTCTGAACAAACATAATGATTAAAGTGTAGTACAACAATTTACATTTAAGCATGAACTATAACAATGATACGAACTTTAAATTAATATAAATAAAAGTCAATTACACTTGATAATACATCATAACATCCCCATGTAAAGCTTGTTTATGAAAAGATAAAACAATTTACCATAGCGACTCGATTATTATTTATTTTATAAGTTTAAACTTTACTTTTATGACAAGGATAAACAAGGGCTGGCGAATTGATTTGACAGAAGCGCTACAACAGAAAATGTGTAGTGGGGTAACGAAAATAACCTTGATTTAAACTTTAGATGAGGTGCACAAATTGACTATTCTTCGTTTAAACCCTGTCGCAATATATAGCATATTGGATTTACTAAATATTTTATCAGCTTATTCGATTTTTATGACCTTGTACTTAAATATCATGACTAATTTAAACTAATATTTATAATACACACATTTATGTAATTCTTATTTAGTACCGATGAAAAAAGGTTAAATCGATTTTCAAATTACGTTTAACAAAATAATAACAATAAAAGTAATAAGTACCTATGTGACTATTTATTATAATCTATCGATCTATCAAATGGTTTTAATAACTTCAAATAGAATTAATATCAAATATAATGTGATGAATCAACGTCGTTTATAATTTAGCTATAAATTCAATTTGTTTCGAAATTTAAAAATTCCGACTTCAAACAACTGTAGGTATTAAATGTTTTCCATATTAGTATTTAGTTATTAGTAGTAGTAAGTGATTATGGTCTTATTCAGTTTCCATTATATAGTACACCAGGATAATTTTTGTATACATTTTCAAATGATTTTAGAATTATCATGATATTAAAATTGTTTAATATATCAGATACTGAAACTCAAATCGCAGAGAATTGAAAGTTCCTTTATAAACTAAATTGTCAATACTGATAATATGTAAGTATCATACTGAAGTATTACAGCTTAACAATTGTAACTTATAATAAACCTTGTATTAAATTTTCAAGAGTTTTCGGACTGCCAAATTTTTTTTTATCGGTATTTTAAAAAAAAAAAAAAAAAAACAGAAAAATCAAAAATTTAAATTGTCTATAAATAACTCAAAATACTTTGAAAACGTAACCATGTATAAAAAAAGCTAATATAAACATTTGGTAAACATTACAAGTGTTTGCGTTTTTGGTTTTTGAGTTAGAGCAAATTCCAAAAACCGAGATGATTTGTCAATTATCAGTCTAGAATATTATTTATTATAATATACCATATTTCATATGTTATATTATGTCAATATACGTTGTTAAAACGCTTTTAAAAAATTGTGCCAATAGATTTCAATAATTTTTAAATGACAATACGAACAACTTCTTTGAAATCTTCTATTAAATTTTCAAGTATTTTGTACGAGCCAATTTTTTTTTTATCAACGATTATTAAACAAAAAAAATGTAAAAAAATCGATTACTTCAAATGCCTACAAGTCAATTAAAAATCAATTTCATACTTTGAAAAAAAATATGACATAAAGGAAATGCCAATCTTAACAGCTGGTAAAAAAATTCAAGTTACTGCGACTTATACTTTTTGAATAACCGAAAATATTTAAATTCGTCTAAGGATAAATCGTTATTTTATGTAATTTCGTAAAAATTTAATTTCGAACAGTGATAAAATTTTGTCCTTGAGAAATTTTTTTATAGTTTTATGAAGAGTAACTTATGGATAACCTAGTGTTAAAATTTCGAACCTTAAGTATAAACGGAAATTTTTTTATGAATTTTTAACTACAATATAACTTGCAAATTATCGCGATTTTAACATATATTACACAAATTTGAACTTAATGGGCTAATTAAAAAAAATTTGAGTGAAACGATTTCCAATTTTTTTATTTTACAATAATTTAACTTATAATAAACCTTGTATTAAATTTTCGAAAGTTTTTGGACGGCCAAATATTTTTTATCGGTATTTCAAAAAAAAAAAACTTATAAAAAATCAAAAATTTAAATTGTCTATAAATAAGTCAAAAAATTTCATAATACTTCGAAAACATTATCATGTATAGAAAACACTAATTTAAATGTTTGGTGAAAATTTCAAGTGTTTGCGATTTTTTGTTTTTGAGTTAAGCATTTTTTAAAAAAAAGGAGTTTGTCAAACCGTGGTTTTGCGTAAAATTTCCTGGTTTTTCGTAATTTTTTTATCGTTTTTTTTCGACGCATTTAAAAAGTATTGACAATATTTGATTTTTACATACCGAAGTACCATCTACAATCACTTCCCTTTTAGAAAAATGGCTGTTTAAGAAAATCGAAGCATTTTTACTGCCCCAAAACGTGATGATACAAAAAAAAAAAAAAATCTTCGTGAAAGATACTTCTACTATCTTGTGGGCTATGGTATTTTTAACACGAGTCAAAGGAATGACAAACACATGTCAAGCAAAAGAATTATGCAGGACCCCCTAAGTTTTAAAATTAAAGTTAGATAGTCTAAATATATTGAAGATCAAAATTTCTGATTCCAAGAATAAAATGTTGATACACACAAAACTACAAGAGGGTTATTTAGAGAGGAATTATCACTAATATACGCAAATTCGTACGGAACTTACAGATTTTCTTTATTCGTAATAAAAATTACAAATTACTGAATTCTCAATTATTTTTGAAATAGTGATGGTAAGTTAAGGTTTAATGGATATTAATCAGTAAAACTTAATAAATTCCTTGCCGATAATCAAACAATTCTATACTCAGTACTTTATTACTGCTCAAGTTACGTTATAATGTACTATATGGGGGTTGGAATTTCGATGCACTTTTATTGTATTTCTCTTCATTTATAAAGCATAGTAAGGATTTTAGAGACATTATTCAATTGTTGGAATTCTTTAAAAATTTGGCATTTTATTTAAATATTTTTACACTGCCGTATTTTTTTAGTAACAGTGAGATGTTAATTATCAAGTATTATTCACTCGTATATTATCAGAAAATATTTGTCACAATCTAGATTATGAGTGGTGTTTCTATGACAAAATTAACATGGTTTATTCATAATAAGAACCCAGTATGAAACCAGAATATGAAACCAGTTTCAAAAACAGTTAGAGCCGATGTTACAACAATGGTAGTTGGTGCGACATCAGTTGATTATGTCGTTTTGTTAAGACAATTGAATCAGAATAAAGATAAATTTAAGACTAAAATGTTTTTAACCAAATCTATTTATACATAGTATTAAAGTCATAGCAAAAGTATATAATAGATTTATTGGTATAAATGAAGATGAAAATGAGTGAGAACATTTAAATCTATTTTCAGTATTTTCCACAGCATTTAAAAACGTGTGAAGAATAAAACATTGTATAATTCTCATTTTATTTCATTTATAAATAAAATTTTTGGTTTGTTGTAAGATATTCTAATTGTCGAGCAAATTTGTTCATAAAGGCTAATTAAAAAAAAAAAAATGGACTAAGTATTGACTTAACAAGACAAAAATTGAAGGGCGATATTCATAGGCGCAATTTGGGAGGGGGCTTAGCTCTTCCAATATTAAAATTAGCCCCTCCAAAAATTTGTATTTATTTAAGTCTTTATTAGGTAATTAATATAGGTACATACAGAGTCTGATTTACCAATAGGCCGAGTAGGCTACAGTCTAGGGCGCCATTTGGTTTATGTTAATTTGGGGGTGCTACAAAATAATTTTTATGAATGTAAAATAGAATTAATCCAAGCCTACTGGCGAAAAACTTCTTAATCAGGCCCGGTGTACAGAACACGGTTAAGTTTATTTGAAAAGTTATTAGATTAAACAGTGATTCATTAATATGTTTTCCTTATTAGATACATCCACGGGGCACAGAACATAATAATTTATAATAGTATTGCAAATTAATAATTACAATTTACAATACATAACTGATAACATTTCAATTCCTCGAAAATAATATTGTTGATAGTAGTGTACTTTTACAATTGGTTTTGGGTTTTACAAAAATCCCAGTGATTATGTATGTCCTTATTGTATTTCAATTCCCACTTTAGTTTGACATAACCAGAACTCGTAAATTCATGCATTTGAATAACCATCTTGTTTAATTGTATTAAATGCTAAATTATATAGAAATCTATGGCAAGATACCATGATTAAATATGGAAAACTGCATAAATTGCATATTTCTTAACTTTTTAAACTATATTTTGCCTGTTTTAAGTACATAAGGTAATATTTAGGCATTTTTTAGTGCACAAACTTGGAAGCACTAGTCAGTAGTCATAATGCACAGATCAGGATAATACACTTGTAGTGATTGATTCACTCTAATTAAGATGTACGTGGTTTATTTTGTAGAACTCCCCCATGAAACATTTTTAGTTCCATCACTGAACTGATGTTTGATAAAAATATATCACTAGGTAGATAAAATATTAACTATATGGATATTAGTTGTTATTATATTTTAATGACATAGTTTCACAAATATAAAAATTTTGAATGATTCATTTTATCAGTACTTGAACAGGGGTCACAGTTGACTTTTTAAATGATGAAATGTACTTTGTACTAACTTGTAGTCTAAACTAATTATTGATAATTGATACCACAACCATTTATGAGCAAAATAAACACATACATAAAATAATGGATATGTAGAACATTTGGTCCTGGTGAGAGTATTGGCATTTAGCACTCTTTATCTAGTAATTATCTAGAAAACTGTAGTAATTGATAATAATGGTTTGGTAACCTATATACTTTTATATCTATTGGACCAATGAAACAAGAGAATTAAGAAACAAGCAAGTGCATTTATACAAATTTGTTACAAAGGAACAATGGACAAAAAAAAAATTAATACATTTAATACGGTTTCCACATTACTAAAATTAATAAGAAACAATAAGAAAGAATCTAAAATAATAATTGTTATGAAATTAATGCATCTAAAATAAAATTTAAAATTTAAAATAAATATTATTTTATCGTACATAATACATTAAAATAAAAACTACATGAAAAACAATTTTCTTTATAATTTAATTTATGGCTACCTAAGTTACTGCTTTTTAAAAATTAAAAATAAATTTACATGATATTTTTATAATTTACATCTTACAGTTTTGATTTATAAATAACCTATAAGTTAAATCGGAGTAAACTTGAAATATATATTGTTTTAAGCTACGAGTTAAAACACATTTATTATTTGTTAATTTTTGTTTTGATATTAATATTTAACTTGTTACTATTAAAAAAAAAATAAATCAAAATAGCAATTTTGTAAGTTTGATTTTTAAAAAAATTATTGTACATAAATATCTTATTAAAGTTTGGTCATTATAATTGATTTAATTATGTAGTTTATTTTAACTTTTTAAACTTATTGAAAATTTAAATTTAATTAAAACTATTGTACATTATAATAAATTCTATCAAGATCAGATAAATTTCTATCTAAATGAATAGTAATAAACAATATTATGCGGAATTATTTGACATACAATATTATTGTTAACTTTTTCACAAACTTAAAAAAGTTATAAAAATTAATGGATAAGCCTTTATTAATTATCAATATTTTTTTAATAAATCTATGTTATAAAATGGCTATTTTGAAATTTTTTTTGTGAACAGTAGAACAAAATTTGAGATCTGAATTTAATACAATATAATTTTTTGAAAATAAAAAAATAAAACTGGAAAATAACGAATAAAACAAGTTATTGCATTTTTCGAATCATCGTGAAACAGCCTGTATAATATTAAGTAATACAAATGTATTATGTTATAGGAATAAATTAGATATAGTTTAACTATGTAAGACACAAGTTGCCAATTCTGAAATAATATTTTATAAATTATGTAGAATGTAGGTACATCAATTTTTACTTGGTGAAATGATAATATTTATATTGATGACCTGAAATTTACAAATAAATACGGACAATTTCATAAATATATTTACATTATTATTATTATTATTAAGCATATATTAATAATAATTAATTAACAATCTTTTGTCTGAATATTCCATAATAATAATTATTTTAGAAAGATACACTAAATAGTAATTTCAATTTAAAATTTTAATTTTTGTTGACTTTAAATTTATACTTAATCTAAAGTAAATATTATAATAGATAAAATAAATTGTTATACCATTTTTAATATATAACCAATACTAGGTAGTAGGTACTTGTTAGTACTAATTAATAACATCAATAGTGGACAATTTTAAGTTTCAAAACCCATTAACTGCATTTTTTGATAAATATTTTTTTTAATTTTTATTAAGGCAACCTAGGTACTTAAGATTTTATTATTTAATTTGTAAATCTCAGATTAATACTTTAGATTATAATATATTTGTATATAATGTATATTATTTTATTTAAGTACTGAAATACTTAAGTTATAATATTTTTGACTTACTTGGCAAGGACCCATTTGTTTGAACAGATTTGTTGTGCTCCATCTTTCAGCAAAAATTATATCAACAATGCAGGTCAAGTCTAAAGTAGTACTAAAAAAAAAAAAAGATTTAAAGCGCAATATAAAACTAATAAAATTATTTAAATGCAAAGCAGTAGTATGCATTAATAAATATTATACACAAAGTGAATACATAAATATACGTGATGGGAGAAAAATATACGAAACTACCACTTACTTCAGGGGAAACGTAGTTAAGTTTATATAATTAACTATATTATCATAATTGCTTTGGGAACATAGCCGGGAAGCACATGTTGCATCTTCGGCTTCAGTTACTAAAAGAGACCGCAGTCGAAACGAAATATAGCCTCCAGCATGAGTGGCTCGAATGCTCGATAAAGCATGGGCATTGGGCTGCGTTACGTTGTATAAGTATAGTGTACTATAGCCGCTCCCACTCCTCACTCAACCACCGTCACACCGAATATGTATAATCACACAATTTTAGTATCATCTGTGAAAATCATTACATAAATCCAGGGACCTCGTATGATATCGGAGCAGCCGTGTCGTCCATTGTCCTTGGACGTAATATAGTACTATCCAAGAGAAAAGCTCAAAAAACCGTTAGCAATTTAACATATTTTTAAATTTTAATTAATCCACGTGTGTCATGTACCTTTCTTAGAATATAATAATGTACAATTTTCCCTATTTTATCAAATTAAATACTGTCGAAGGCCGATTTTAGCATTATTTCTTGGTTTTTTCATATCTAAATTTTAGATTCAGATCATCAAAATGGAATGTTTAAAATAAATGCATACTTACATACACCTATATTTAGTATTATATTAATATTAAATTATAATGTTTATATGTATATTGTGCCTTCATTATCTTTTCTATTGGTTGACCTTGCTATATTTACAGCTATATAGCTTCTACCTATTAACAAAATTACATATTTTAACTTAACTGTATTTAAGCTCAAGTGAACAAACTAAATAAGCTACTGACAGATCTTATGTCTTTTAATTACAACGAGGCGTGTTAAACCGTTATTTTTTAAATATTATCAATAAATAAATAATTAGAAGAGACCTTTAGGCTCCTAACTAACTAGAGGATATCAGATTAAATTAAACATACATTTAATAACTATTTACTGTATAAAGTCGAATGAATACTCGAGTCAGAAGTTCTAAAGGCTATGTGGATAGAAAAAAACTAACTATGTGGCTGGGTAGCACAAGAACTATACCTACCTAAAAAACTTTATAATATCCATACACATTCATCTTACATAATTTATAAGTGCATTATGCATTAATATTTAACACATATCATAACTCATAAGATTTATTTATCTAACCTATGTAATGTGTTACAGTTATGCATTGTACATTGATATTAATACAAGTATTAATCATACTCGAGTTATAATTATATAATTTAAAATAGAGCAAAAAAACCTGTTGTATAGAGTTCTATAACTGGATGGCCCTCCTTCCAATGTTATTTATAATTGTTTTATTACTCTTTGACTATACCCCATTTTCTTATTGTGCACATTTACACATATATTCTTATATAGCATAGATGGTACTACATACTTATTAATAAGGCTAAAAAGGAGTTTTAATTATGCTTGAATGCATGATTAAAATATTAAAAAAAATTAAAAATAATTTGACATATTATTTATGATGTAACTTCATAATTGAACTGAAATAAGGTAAGTAATATAAGAATTAATTAATGCTTATATTTTTTTTTATATAGTATCATGTATACTGTTCATACGTCATACAGTATCTATTATGGGAAAATTTGATATTTAATATTTATCAATATACTGGTCATTGCACACTTGACAAAAAGTATTATTAACCAATTAAGATTAATATTAATATATAAATTAAATATTTATGTTTAAGATAATTACAATTTAACAATCTTTTCAAATCATTCCAAATGTTACAATTATATACTCATAATTTATATTGCATTTAAAACTATAGATATAAAGCTCATTTCTAATGGCCATCATAAATATGTATAGCTGGCCACTGCCTAGGTATAAATGATAGGTAACTACAGCATTATCCAGAATAAACTGCAGTAAACTGAAGGAGAAAGAGTGGAGACATATGGGATAGGTAAATAAGGTAGAGTTAGTGATTTTACACTTAGAAATCTAGTCTCTCAACATATTAGCCCTTAATAATTATTTTTATACAATTTTAATAAGTAAATCATTTAAAATATTTCATAAAGCAAGATACTAGTTAATGAAGAATAATTTTTTTTTTTACAAAATCAAATTAAGCTATATTAAATTATTATTTAATATGCCAATATGTTAAAATATAACATTTTTGATTATAATGGTTACATTCAAATACTATTTTTATTTTTAACAGTATACAGCAATATAGTATCATAAACTGAATAATATATTAATTTTTGACTTTAGTATAGTTTATATTTAAATGAAAAACAAAAATATTTTATGTAAACAATTATTGGTGAAATAAATTTGCAAACAAACATATATTCTCGATTCCCATTAATTACTTAACAAGTAATAACTTCATCTCAAAATTTAATTGACTTAAATTGAAACCATCTCTCATAAAAGGAAGTGACAGACTAGTGAAATTGCATAAATAAAGTAAGTAAAATACATACTAAATAGTTTTAATTCACACTAAGTAGGCAGATATAATATGATTATGAACACTTAATAAAGAGAAAAAAAAGATAAGCAAAAAGAATATATTTGTATGTAAAACTAAGGGAGAATATCAATATGAGGACATAAATCATGTAATACAATTCAGAAAATAAACACTTTTCCAACGTCTTATTTAAAAGTTTTTAGTTATAATCATTAAGAGACAAATTCATACTAAAGCAAAATTAAAAATAAATAAGTTAAATGGAGAACAATTAATTTTTAAGATTTTAACACATTTACACTAATTAGTTTGACTCAGACTCAGACTCTTTGTATGTACTTAACAATGTTGCTTTGAATGCTTCTTGTCTTGGCCACATCTGCGCTGCTTTGACATTTAAGGGACTTTCATTATTTGGTTCTGTAAAATGAATAGATATTTAAATAATGTAACTAAAAAATATTAACTGGTAAATTTATATGAAAATACAATATGAAAATACTAATTAATGACCATATTTACCCTTTTAATTTAAAAATACAATTTCTACTGCACATATTTGAATAATTTATTTTTAAATAAAAATATTAATCAATAATTTTATTTGTTAACTAAAACTGAAAATTCTAAGTGAACTCTGATGTTATTTATTTAAAAAATTAGAAAATCTATAATATTTGAACAGACTTAACCATTTTAAGAAGACTCAATCATATGTTAGAAAGCCAATAGCAGTAGTTTTTTCTCTCAGAGCGGTCATACCAACCGGAAAGCAAAACCCCCATGGCCTAGGTTTGAAGAGGCAATTGTGCACTTAGACACAACCAACTTATCTTATTCGGATATAAAACCCTCTTATTTCATTTAAAAATTACACAAATAAAATTTAAATGATTAATAATAATAAAATCTTACCTCCAAGAAGAGATTGTAATGATATAAGTATTGCTTTAACGTCATACATAGCAGACCATTTTTCTTTTAAAATATCTAAACATATGGAACCGCTTTCAAAATCAACATTAGGATGAAAACAAGGAGTAATAAATATGACGGTGGGCGGTTTGTATGGATAACCTCGAGGAAATTCCATACTCAATTTGTATTTCAAGTTTTCATAAGCCTACAATATAATTAATAATTTTTTTAACATATAGGTACATTTTTAAATGTTAAAAATGAACAGATACTTACAGTATCTTTCGGACCAATAATTGTAGCAATCCATCTAAATAGATTGTCTCCATCAGGAAAAGCTGAAACTGACTCATCACATGACATCTAAAATATCAAATGGTATTATTATAATATTATGTTTTTAAGAAATTATAAAATGCATTCTAATTTAAACCAAAATTAAATTAATTAAATAAAATATAATATAAAAAAACATTTGATTAAAGTTATTTATAAGAGTTTAAGTGAATATATAACATATAACATTAATCACTAATTAGATATTATTAAATAAAAAAGATGGAAACTCCACTGCATTATTAATTAAAAAAATACTTGCAGGGCACTGTAGTATTTAAGTGAAATTATGTTATTTATATTTTCATGTACATTGTATTTATTAAAAGATAAATAAAGAATATAATTAATAATCAATAAATGAAATCAAGTAATATTACAGAACGCTTTGAGTTTTAGTAGTTATGGCCCTCTAAAATTGCAAATGTCATAAGAATATTGCCAAAAATATCTAAAATTAAAAAAAATTCATAATTAAAATTTACGACCATACATACATATGACCTAAGTATAAATGTATATAACATATTTAATTTAAGGTATTTAATCTAATTGCCAGAAATATACAAACAATACAACATTTACCTTAGTCCTTAACATATAAAAAAAACCATGTGAAAAAACATGCAAATAACAAAAAATATAAATAACTTTAAATTTTTAACATACCATTAAACTCATTAATTCTTTTTGTAATCTAGAAAAAAAAATTAAATATGTAAATAAGACACAAAATTATAAAATGTGATATTAATTTTTTATTGAAAAAAGTACCTCTGAACAACTTTATTTGATTCTATTCTGTCGTTCATATCTTCACTACGTTTTGGAGAGTCTGACGAAGTACTTTCGAGTCTAGGATTAACGTTTTGGGCCATTTTGCAAAAAAATTAAAGAGCTTACAAGTTACAAATAATGACACAAAAAACCAAAATGATATGACTTGCGTACAAAAAAAGTAAAAACGGTTAACGTAATTGTTATTTATTTAAAAGAAACAAATACAAAAACTGAACAAAATTCGCAGTAAATATAAATAAGTAGTAAATAGGAAGCGTTATAGGAAATTATTTAGTTTTGTCGAACTACGGAACGGATATGAATATTGTAGACTATAGTTGATAGAGCCGATAGAGGTGCAAACTGCGAATATCAGTAAGTTATGAATAGTTTTAAATTCTCATTTGTTTTTTAGCAGAAAAATGTAAAAATTGTTAAACGCTTAAACGCCAAAAGAAAAGAACATCCCGACTCGCAGTAAATTTCTGTGAATGCAATCGATTACGGCCCCCTCTGAGTTTTGATTGGTTGTTTTGTTTAATCACCAATATGACAAAATTTAACGGAAAAAATATAAAAGACGTGATGAAAACCAATGCCAAAGACGTTGTACACTACTTGTGTTCAAATATCCCGCCAATTCACTACTCGCTTATGAGTTGAATTATTATTATGTATCCAACTAAAAGCATTGATTAATTAACGATTATAAATTCTATATTGTTTTATAATCAATGCTAATAGCTGTACAGTTTATAGCGCGTTGACTCGGAAGTAATTTATTATTACACGATTCGAGTATGCATGCACGTATGGTGTATACGGTATACCATGAATTTGTGACATTATTAGGAATTTAGTACCTATTTACCTGAACACACGGGGAAACGGGGGACTCCAAAGCTATGAATATTTCATACACCAATGTATTTATGAACTCAGTACATTTATTAAATGGTTTATATTTATTTTTAAGACGTTATAATTTTATAAACTAACTTGAAATAAAATAACTAACTCGCATAGTTTTGTACGTATTCAAGAGAAGGTTTGGGGGGCAGGGATCAATAAATTTATTTTGATACATAACGCTCTCCCCTCTCACCTCTACTCAAACTCAATATATAATTATTTTACTTAGTATCAAAAACGATTAAGTCAGTTAGAAGTTGAGACTAATGCACATTTTAAAAAATAAATCTTTTGCAATTATTACTTGATAGTTAAACTATTTATTTTTATATTCGCAGAAAACGTACTTAATCTGTAAATTATGAACAATTATAGTGTATATTTATAAACTTTAAACATAATAATGAAAAGCCTTCCCAGTACCTAGAGTACCCGATATTCCTCAATGATCATCTTATTAATTATAATTTGTGTGTTTTCTTTTATGTAAAACATAATGATAGACACTTTAAATAATATAATACGTAGACATCTGTACTCCGTGGATTTCATGGTATAAGATTAATATTGTATTAATGTCTTGTTTTTTTTTCTATGTTTTGGGTAAATTTTATTATTTTGCAATTTTGCATTATACCTATATGTTGTAAATGTCATCACCTCTATAAAACGTCATATATAACGTACCCTCAAATCATACAGAATGTAACCCAATAATGCATAATATCTGATAGTACTATACTGTATAGTATGTCACTATACACAACCTGTACAGCAGTCTACTTTATACTGTACGCAGTCCGCTTTGTATTTCTAAAAATAAAAGTTGTTCTCTCTCACTCTCACTCCCTCTTTCTCTCTCTCTCTCTCTCTCTCTCTCTCTCTCTCTCTCTCTCTCTCTCTCTCTCTCTCTCTCATTATTCCATAATTATTAGGCAGCAATAACTAATAAAATGTATTAATAACAATAACAGCTTGCTGGCACCAATTCGCAATACCTAATGTCAATTATTGATTGAAATTAAAGGTATTAAATTTTGTATTTCAAATTATTTTTCAAGATTATTTCCAAGAAAAATTACAAAATAGATTTTTATATTCAATTGCAGTATTATTGTACATCTTCATTAAGTAACACTTATGTTAGAAGATTAGTTTTTTGTTTTAAGTTTGTATTAATACATGTTTACAACATAATATTAATGCATGTTAATACATGTTTACATGTTTGTTCAGCATATTTAATATTAAAAGAATAACAATAGTGAAAAGAAAAAATTCGCTTCTTTGAAATAGATATTAAAGATTCTTTTCAAATTAAAGTATAAAACGTATTGACAATTATTTTTCTATCGTAACAGTCGTTCAGAATTAGTTTTTGTTTAATAAATGTAATAAACATTTTTTTTTTTTAATATATTTAAATTTTAGAATCATGTGTTATATGAACTATGAACGTCACAAAAATGGGGAAAATATTGTACATTGAGTTGTTAAATATTAATATATCGATACTCTATAGTATTATATCACTAACAATTATTACTTGTATATTATGTGTAGTGTGTTGTGTACTGCGTGTATCCTATATTCGCGGTCGTTTAAAAGAGTTTTGCATTTTCGTTATTCCCGAAGGTGGACGTCAAAATCTCTGTATATATTTGTATTTTCGAGCACGTAGGTAAATTGAGCTTTTTGTCAAATCACTATCAATCATCACTTTAATTTGTTTTCTAGAATATGATGCAGCACAGAAGCCATCCATATTGTCTCCCTACGAAAATGTGTATAATATATGTACATATTCAATGTTTATACATGATATGTAAGCGCTCAAGTCACATACGTTGCATAATGAGTTTATCCTACGACTTATTTCTTATTCTCACGGCCGTCTTCATGTACATGTACATGTCTACATGTACAATATAAAATTCATAAACACATTGTAATCAAGTCGCTGTGGGTATTACCTATTCGTACAGCCCGGTACAGGCTTATTTTATACGAAAGTATCTTAAAAAAAAAATTACTAACATACCGATTAAAAGTTTAAGTCAAGTAATTCTAAACAATAACAAACGTATTTAAATATTTATATGTCGCATCCATATCGCGTTATCGCGCACTTTCTAGTTTCTACTTTTAGATTCTGAACGGAGTGATGGAATTTATTGGTTTTATAATGATGATTTTTTTTTTTTTTGTGTCTGTCATCACGTTTTGATGCAGTAAAAATGCTTCGATTTCCTTAAACAGCATTTTTTTCTGAAAGGAAAGTAAATTAAGATAGTACAAGTCAAAAATCAAACTTTTGTAATACTTTTCAAAAGCTTCCGGAAAAACACAAAAACAATTTTCTATACATGGTTGAGTTTTCGAAGTATCTTGTCTTTTTTTGACCTATTTACAGACAATTTAAATTTTCCATTTTTCTAAATTAGTTTTTTAAAATATCGATAAAAAAAATTTGGCTGTCCATAAACTCTTGAAAATATAATACAAAGTTCATTATAAGTTATACTTATCGCAATTAAAAAAAATCGAAGATCGTTTCACACAAATTTTTTTATAATCCCATGAATTCCAAATTATTATATGGTTAAAAATTCATAAAATGTTTTTATTTTTATGCTTAAGATCCAAAATTTTAATACAAGATTGTCCATAAGATTTTGTTCAGATAACTATACAAAAATTAATATCGGATTTTCATGAAAAATTTTTTGACCGTCGGAAATTTAAACTTTTACGAGATTTCATGATTTAACAATTTATCCTCAAACGATTTTAAATATTTGTTATTATTTAAAAAGTAATAGTGGAAGTAGCTTGAAACATTTACCAGTTCTTTAGATTGGCACTTTCATTATGCCATTTTTTTTTTTCAAAATATTATACTAATTTTTAAACAACTTATATAGACATTTGAAATATTCGATTTTTTTAATTTTCCTTTTATAATTGTTGATAAAAAAAATTTGACTAGTACAAAACACTTGAAAATTTAATAGAAGATTCCACAAAAGTTGTTGTTACTGTCGTTTTTATTATATTATAATATACCCATTTTAGACCAACATATCATCTCCGTTCAGAATCGTTATTCGTATACAATGATACCTAGCATTGCGTTCAAATTAAACAAATCCATTATAATGATCAATGATTTAATGACCTATGAACGAGGTGCACTCAACCCTTAAATGTACAGCAGAGCGAGGCCCATCGGGTTCTTTTTTCATTTTGTCCTCCGAAATTTCACAAAATGGAATTAAAGTAATTGGAAAAATAAAAATTAACAAAAGTTAGTTTCTGGGTATGTTGAGTATAAAATTTAAAAAATGTGAGAAAGTCGATCTATAGAAGACTTTACGATTAATTCAAATCAGTTTTGAAAATTTTTATCGTATTAATTGATTGATCGGTACGTTGGAAATAGAAAACATCTAAATTCCTATTTTTGACGTGTGATAGACAGGGACAGAACATCGTAAATTATAATCCTTTTAAATGGATTATTTAATTATTAAAAAAGTATTTAAGAATGCAATTAATATAATTTTTATTATTGGACTCTCCCACGGACTTTCTACGTTAATCCTGTTTTATATAGATCACGGGAAACAAATTTTATTTTAGTATCCTACCTAATCAGTCCAAAGGAAGGTCCAGGGACGTTAAGATATTTTTAAATGAGATGCACCAAGGGTAGTCATAAGAAGAATTATTGGGAAAATGATGGGTTGACATTAAAAAGGTCAATGAACTTCCGGGGGAATGTTCTAAATTTTGTAAAGGAAACTACAATATAGTCATTCCTTGGGTAAGGTTTGTGCTAATACAAATACTAGTTACTAGATATATTAATTATTTCCAACCAAAAATAGGAGATACATTCAAAATTTCTAAAAAATTCTAAATACTAGATACATTTTTCGCCCGTTTTAGAAACAAGATACATGGTACAATTAATTTTTTTTTTAAGTAGGTAAAATTATCAAAATTCATTGTATTTCAATATTGTTCATTAATCATTTTCAATAAAAATTAAAATACACAAACATTTATTATGGATTCCATTATATTTTTTTTAAGATTAAAATTTTTTTTTGAAGTTATACTTCTTTACGCAGGGTGATGAGGAAAAAAAAAGCGAACGCGAACACGGACATGTCGTTGTGCGCAACCGCGGATTGTCATAGCTGTATTTTGTAAACAGCTATGAGTTGTGTCAGTAGTTTTATCAGTATGTCATATACATAATATGACATAATAATAATATTACGTACTATAAATATAATATTGGTCGGTGACAGCCGATGCGGTTTCGACGACGACGATGATAATAATATTTTTTATTTTTGTGTCTGAGAACACGATATTTGGTACTAAAAATGCTTCGATTTTCTTAAACAGCAACTTTTCTGAAAGGAAAGTGAATGTAGATGGTACTTAGGTTAGTCAAAAATGCAACTTTTTCAATACTTTTTCAAAGCGTCGAAAAAAACGATAAAAAAATTACGAAAAAACGGGAAATTTTACGCAAAACCACGTTTTGACAAAACACATTTTTTTTTAATATACTCTAACTCAAAAACGAAAAACTGCAAACACTTGAAATTTTTCCCAAATTTTTATATTGGATTTTTCTAAACATGGTTAAGTTTTCAAAGTATTTTGACACATTTTGACTTATTTATAGACAATTTAAATTTTCGATTTTTGTTTGTTTTTTTTTTTGAAATATCTATAAAATTTATTTGGCTGTCCGAAAACAAACAACGTATTATAACGTATTATAAATTATATTATAGGTCCCGAATTTTCGACTACTAACTCAGGCACAACAATCAATGCAATTTTTACGCGATATATGGATAATGTTCAGTCGCAAATGTACGTTTCGTATTTCAGTCATCATATGTCAATCATAACTACTATACCGATCGAGCAAAATGATAATCAATCATTAGCATAAAAAAAAAAAATATAAAAACATAATTTACATTGTTGCTTTTCTGTTTTTATTATCCTCATTACCTCAGTCTATCCATGCCTTTCTTTCTTTTTCACTCACTCACGTGTATCGTTCAAAAGAAGTTTAAATTCCCGCGCGCGTACTGGTAACACACACACTGTTTTTTAATTTAACAACTATAGGTACATTACCAATTATTTTATTTTAAATACATCACTATCTCTTAATGTGTGTTCATTTTCTATTATATGTTTTTTGTTGTTATAAATTCAAAATTAAATTGTTCCCAATATTGCAGTGCCAAAATTCCTTTAAAACTTGTTCAGTAAAAACATAAGTGATTTAATACACAAATTAGGGCGCGTTGTGCGTATGGTAGTTCAGGCATAAGCATAAATCCATTTAATTAAATCGTCAACTAAGTTAAACAAGTTTTTTATAGTTACTAGAATTACTAATCGGCTTTACTTCAGTATCTTCTTGTTCGGAGGGCCTATAGCAGTATGATAACAAGTGTTGGGGGTGGAGCTTGTTTCGAGAATCGGCAGCGCAGTACGATGATTCCAATACCGGCAATACCACAGATTAATTAATATATCTAATTATCTAGAATAATTATGTGCTAACTACTAGTACCGTAATCGGCAGTGATCGTTTGACTTCGTCTTACCAGCTGTGGCTGTCCTCGAGGTTTAGTTCTCTCTCTCTCACACTCATGATAAAACAACCTAACTCTCTTAATCCGACTGGCACGACCACGCCTTCCAGTCCTCGGGTTGAATGTTCCGTTATATAAGAAATATATTATATATGTGTACAATTAAAATTTTCAAGTTTTATTATGTATATACTTTATTCCTATATCGTTACGTAATCATTTTAGACCATTGACCATAGTCCACAATGATCATTCTATCAACTTACTACAACCGACGTAGTTGGAATTGATTAGTGTTTAATGTTTATTTTTACGTCGACTAATTGGTACCACAAACATTCTTATAAACTCAATAAAGTCATATGATCCGGGTGAAAAATGAAATTCATATATAATTACATAATTAGATATTTTAGACAGTGTTAAATATGTACATTTTAAAGAGGTAAAAACTTAAGAAGTAAAAGTTTCTATTTAAGATTATTGTTTCACTGTTCATGTTCGTTTAAACATTTCTAATTAATATCAAAAAATGAAAAGACCATATAAATGACTAATAAGTATTACTAAAAAAGTAAAAAAAAAACAACTAAAAATTAAAAATTAAAATAAAAAAGAACCGGATGGGCCTCGTTCTGCTGTACAGTAGGGGGTGGAGTGAGCCTCGCTCATAGGATAGGTCATTACAATGGATTTGTTAAATTTGAATTCAATGATAAGTATCATTATATACGAATAACGATTCTGAACGGAGATGATATATTGGTCTAGAATAGAATATTATAATATAGTATGATATATTTAAATTGAAATATAATGTCAATATTTGCTTTTCAAACGCTTATAAAAAAAAATTGTGCCTATGAATTTCAATAATTTTTATATGACAGTAAGAACTACTTCTGTGGAATTTCCTATTAAATTTTCAAGTATTTTGTACGAGCCAAATGTTTTTTATCAACGATTATAAAAAAAAAAACGTAAAAAAATCAAATATTTAAAATGCCTATAAGTAGCTTAAAAATCAATAAAATATTTTGAAAAAAAATAATACACAAAGGAAATGCCAATCTTAACAGCTGGTAAAAATTTCAAGTTTCTGCGACTTTTACTTCTTGAATAATCGAAAATATTTAAAATCGTCTAAAAATAAATCGCTATTTTATGCAATTTCGTAAAAATTTAAATTTCAAACGGTCATACAATTTTTTCTTTTAAGTCCGGTAGAAATTTTTGTATAGATTTATGAAGAGTAGCTTATGGATAACCTAGTGTTAAAATTTTGAACTTTGGTTATAAACAGAATAAATTTTATGAATTTTCAACTACAAAATAACTTGCAATCATCGTGTTTAGTCGACAACCACGCATATTCTTAATACTGAACTTGGCTTCTATTTTCACATTTTTGTTTTTGATCGGATACCGTTATTCATTACCTTTTCTAAAGAAATTATTATTATTCATAGTTTCGAAAGTGATCAGAAAAATGTATCTTCTTTTCTACGTTTACATTGTATGTCTTAATATCTTTTTATGCTATTTTCTTGAACGTTAGAAATTTACACGGCTTAAATGGGCAATTCCTGCTTCGATATACACTGTCATGCCGTTACTATATATATTTTTTTTACTTAGCTCGCTTTACTTAGCTGGATATATACATACATGAAATATATTCTACCTATATGACAAATTAATTAAAACATAGTATGTAATGTAAAATTAATTTTGCATCCATTGAAAGATAATTTTCTATGTACGCCCATGGGCTGGGAACTGCTGCCCGCCTGCCACAGATCATTATAGTTTTTTGTAGTCTAATATTTTATTCTTTATGAATTTATGACACGTTGAACATAAAAAGTTTAGAACTTAACTTGCTTATGATATACCTAGTTTCTCACATAAGAATAAAACAATCGAGACATCGAGAATTAAAATTGAATTATATTGTACTATTTGAAATAGGTACCTACATTTTAACATGTAATAATTATTAGGTTAGTTTAAAAAGAATACAGACATTACAAAAGTTTACAATAAAAATGGAGTATGGTCAGTATATTAATATATACTATATATATATAAATATGATATTTAAAAATACCTATTCACTCTTATAAGCTAACTATAAATTATTAATGATGGCTAATTATTTAACTAAATTTAAGTTGTCATAAGTATAAAAACTATCAGTTAATTTGGTCACTTTTGTTTTAAATTATAATCATTTATGTACCGAAATAATTGAATTTAATAGAATGTTAATGTATTACGTATAAAGCCGAATTTAGGGGGACGTGTCTCGTGTTGCCCTATCAGCAATTTCTTAGGGACGATCAATTTTAAAACTGCCTTTACGTGTATTATTTATTATGTAACAATGTATATAATATTCCTTATTGGTTGTAGAGGGTGGCTCAATTTTATAAGCCCAGGAAAGCAAAATTCTAAATACAACCCTGCATGATTACGTAACATACTAAAATACGTGGGAATATATTAATATTCCTCTTTCAAAAGAATTTCCGAATACATGTTTCCAGTTATGAACAAGAAGATATAAGTGGAGGAATAATAAACTAGTTTTTTTATAGTCACCGTGTTGCGAACCAAACTCGTTATAATACACAACGCGGAGATACGTCTTCACTCCTACTATTAACTTCTCATTCTGTTATCAACCGGCGTCGGCAAACCTTTAATAGTTATCAATATTATAATATAGCTCATTTAAAAAACGTAGTTTAAGATATTAATTTGAACGAGTGCGTGTTGAATACTTATGTATTTTTATTTGGTTTAAATCGATTTTATTTAACTGGGTTGTATGGCGTTTGGAAGAAGAAACGAAGAATCCATTGGATTATTAAAAGACTCCTCCGTCAAACAAGATGAGAAAGCTAAATCTCACACAAAATATGGGTAAGTAATTAATTACAAATTGAAACTTATTTCACTTGTTATGAATATACATAACTCTATTTACGTACCACGACAGCTTTTGTACTGGGTTATAAATTATACAATGTATAGAAATTTATAGGCAATTTTATTATTAACCTTGATTAATTAATTCGATTGACATCTAATTATTAGCTATTGTAAAAATTATATTTAAAATAATATCACTATGGGAGCGATACGTAATTTATATCCCCCCCCTTTCATCACCCCCAAACGACTTGAATTATGCCCCTGAGAAAACTAATAATTAGTTTTCATGTCCTCAGATTATTCAAACTAAAATATTAGAATATTTATATTTATTTTCTTGGATTCTAACTATGTATTGTGTATACGTTATGTGTGTAATGTAGACGTACAAAAGTTTTCTTTTCACAAAAGGGACCATCATTTGTACTAAATTGTATGGATAAACTTCTTGGTTTTTATCGTTGTATTTTATATGTGACTAAGAAAAATATATATCTGATTGTTAATATAATTATATGTATAAGGTATTTATTTGAAAAATTCTTAATATTTTAAAACTGAATCCTCATCTACACAATTTATGAGCAGATAAGAAGTATTCTAAACTGTTATATTAGCCCAAACTCCAATTAAAATTTACGAGCGAATTATTAATAATATTACATAATAGTTAATCACTTAGATCTATAATTATATTTTACAACATTTTACAACATTTATAATTATGGTGTACATTTATGAAAATAAGAAAAAAAAAATGTTTGGTTTACCGTTTTTCAGTCTTTGTATATGGACCAATTTGAATATTTTAAAACATTAATTTTTATAAATTTATACAATTATACAAACAAATGGTCGACTCAGGTTTACAATTTAATAATTCTGCATTATATGTTATGACCGTTAAAACTGTCATCTGACGATTAAGATAATATTAAAATATAAAATCATAACAGTTTTATTATTATTATTATTATTATTATTAATACTTATCCTCCTTCCAAAATACTAGTATTTATAATCAATGCTACACCTACAATCTACATCTAATTTTCATTTCATATTTATTGTGCTTATTAATGTAACTATTTATATAGACATTTATTGCAACATAAATTATGTAATAAATGCTTATACATGAAATTATGGAAGATAGCCTACATAACCTTTGAAGTTTTAAAATGATTACTATAATTTTTCGTAGTAATTAGACAAGTATAACAATTATATTTTAGTATTTTACATTTGGTATTAACAGTAAGCAAATGCATACATAAGTTATTAGTTTTATTTATAATTAAAACATTAAAACCATTGATTATCAGATGTAAATATTTATAGTATTAATAACTAACACGATTTTAGAAAATTGGAAAATGTCAAAATGAATTGTTATGAGCTTGTTTGAGAAATTTATAGTTTTTAATCCGGAATCTTGATTCAAAAGCTGAGGTCCCCAACTTTTGTATAGGTACCTACCTCTGTTAGCGTACCAATAAGACAATAACCTACTAATAGCCAAAACGAATAATAACCTCATTATTTTACTTATCATTTCACTAATCATTTAAACATTTGAATTTTGCTGAATTTCGTAGTCTACCAAAAATATAGTTAGTCTCGAGCTCTGAAAGATCTGTCTTTAATATTGTCCAAATAAATAAATTCAACTTCAAATTTTAACACCAGTGTAAAGCATTTAAGCCATAATATATGTTCGCGTTTTGAAAACAAAAGCTCTTGAATATTTTCATCATGGTAATCGCCAATGTTTATAAAATCAGTTAATATTAAATAAATCTAATATTATTGTATTATAATAACAGTACAATTAAGGTTAAAGGTTTTATCGAAAATTTTCCTTGCGTACCACTATTATAAAGGAAAACGCGTACCGCAGGTTGGGAACCGCTGCAGTGTAGAAGTTAGGTATTTTTTAAGTCCCTAATCTTGAGTACATTGTATTTCATCTCCTATGTTATACATACCAAATTACATTTAGTATTTAAAGCTTTAAATATTATATTTAATTGTTTACATAAAAAGAAAAAAAATAACTGTATATAATTGAAAAAAGTACATTAAAAAATGTAACTAATTAAAAAATGATTTAAGTACTAATAATAGTTATTAAAATATTTTCATATTTTTATATGACCGAAATTCTTGATTAAATTATGATAACTTAACCTGATTATACCTATGTTTTTAGTAGCTATATTAATACTATATATTTAGTGTATTTGTACTTTACTTTTTTTGTGTAAGATGATTAAATTTTCTTATTTAATTTTGTTTTAGAACTGTACGAAAAAATGAAGTCAAAAAATCTTCCATTGGTAGTCTGGTAAGTTGTAAATATTTAAGATGAATACTTTCCGTTGTACTACATTTAATTTACAATGTTTAACCAACTAACAATAAGTAAATTCAAACAACAGTATTTACAATTTACAGTATTGTAATTATATTAAGTGAGGTAGGACTTAAAGAGCACACAACACAAAAACAAGTTTTATATTATAATATTTCGAGTTAAATATTAAATTATTATAACGAGAACTATTAAAAATAAAATGGTGTTTTAAGATATTCTCGTTATATACTATACGTTCAAAGCCTACGGTTACGACACCACTGCGGTCTACCTAGTATAGCTATCAACAAATATTGCAAGGCTTGACGATGGCAAAGACGCACATAAAATGCAATACCAACGATAATATGCCAATACATTTTCACAGAAATTAAATATCGATTGTATAAATAAAAATATGATGTTAAAATATTGCTTGATTTAAAATAATAATTGAATCATTTGAATCTCCAAATTTTTAAATCGAACTTAAATATAAATTTAAGTTCTCTAATTTATTATGTATGTGGATTGTGAAGTATTTTCGTAATTGTCTATACGCCATCCACTGCATCGGTTTTATAGACCTAATATTTATCTAGCCCTAACCATCATGATCAGCATATATAAGTATATATTTATATAGGTACTCACCACTCCAGTATAATACATGTACAAAAATGAATAAACCAAGAACAGGTTTCCCAATATAATGGTTAGGCGTACATACCTACAGAGTGGTTCTCTAACTACATTGTAATAGTAGACTGTAGTTGTTGCTGTAGAACATTTGTAATGCGGATCTTCTTTCACCATATTGCGCAATTTTTAAATTTTCAAGTGGAAATCTGTGGCAATTTTTCATAAAAACTGATATGAATAATTTTATAATATTTTTGTTTTGAATTAACTGTAAAATAATGAATTTTATTTATATTTATTTTGGTTCTCGTAGTCTCTTATTTCAGTTTTGAAAACAAATAATAATTAAGTATTATTTTTAATTACTTACATAAGTAATAACTGGAAATTATCGGATATGGTACAGGATATGTATTTTAAAATGCAAAAAAGAAATATATAGGTAGAAAATTATTAATTAATATTTCCTAAATTACAACTAGCATACATCTCGTGGAGATTGATTTGTAATGAAAATTAAACAAAAATCCTCGATAAGAAGTTTAAAAACGATATCTAATAATAGTTATAAGCTTTTAAATAATATAATCCAATGAGTTTTTTGGATCGCTCTGTACAAATGTACAATCTACACGTAAAATGAACTACAGTTTAAATTCTACGACAGTATAGTATACAACTACGTCATGCAGCCGTATAGTTATGTAACCACGACAGCGACGGCTATTTCAAAATTAATGCATATTCCTTGACCTCTCCCATTAGTCGTAAGTCACAACACTAACAACGTTTTATCAGACGATCAAAGATGTACATATTATATTGGTACATTATACATTTATACTCCATTGTAGTTTTATAAAAATTAATATTATTATAATACTTACAAATAATGCAATTTTATAAATCTATGACAGTGCGCCTACATATTTTTTTTGTAGGTATGTAATTATTTTTTAGGCAACCATGAGCCTTATTGAGGAGAGAACTGAGAAATTCAATTATAATAAATAAATCATCTGTGGATTGTCTCATGTTTAAATTTCTGCAGGGACTTACTCTCTAAAAAAAGTTGTAGTTTATCATACTATAAAGATACCACCACTAAGCGCCTCCTGTATGTTGTCCTCATTTGATAATTTTCAAACTATTAACTAGACATAAAATTTTGAACAGAAAGTTTGCGGTTTTTCTACATTAGGACGGTACCAATGGGTACCATAGTTAAAAAAGTGAACTAGAATCCACTGTCAGGTAAGATACAGGAACGAATGAATGATATTGCTGTATTGGTATTTTAAATTTAAAACCAATATAAGTACCATTACTTTCGAAAAAAAAACGATTCCGAGTGAAAGAGGTTGTTTGGAATTTTGGATCAATTGATATTCCTATACAGATAGTTGACATAATAATAATCTAGTAGTAGAACGAAATTTCTTAGTAGGGTAGGTTTAATTTTTAATTGAAAATTTCAAGTGCCCATAAACAGCGTCAATTTTATAAAAATATTTCAAAAATATGGAAATATCATTAAAATGTTAAATAAATATAAGTACTCAGTAAATGTTTCTCAAATACGGACTATCCAGATCTTCTAGTCAATCTCTTCTTATCAAATAACATCTGTGTCATGGTAAATCTCTAATTTCCCACGACACAAAAACCTAAAAATTGAAACAGTTTCTATTACAGCTAAAAATTTCCATACCAAATCAACTAGTATCTAACTAGTGAATCAATCCCAGATAACCTCCACATCGATTAAAAAGACACTGGTGTAGAGATCTGTAGAATTCCTACTTGTTTTAATTAAATAAACTAAACTTTACCCAGTCCCCCCAAGCCTGAGGGTATCTACACTGGTGGACTTCCCTCATGACATTCAGTGGCTGTTGTGTAATTAAGTTACCTACCAACTTTTCTTATTTTATATAATAATTTTTACAGATGTCAGATTGTAAAATGTAAATACTCTTTCGGTTAAATTAAAAAAAAAAAGATGAGTACATACTTGTGTGTATAGGTTTATAATAAAAATTAATACTTTATAGATTATAATACACATTATGTTTATTTAATTCACTACATACCTAGATATTAATCAAAACAAAAACTATTCATATTAAAAAAGAACGGGTGGGCCTCCCTTTGCTGTACAATTGGGGGTGAAGTGTACCTCATTTATAGGATAGGTCATTATTACAATGGATTTGTTAAATTCGAATGCAATGATAGATATCATTGTATACGAATAACGATTCTGGACGGAGTTAATATGTTTGTCTAAAATGTGTATATAATAATATAGTATTTTATATTTAAATTGAATTATAATGCAATTTCGTAAAAATTTAAATTTAAAACAGTCATAAAATTTTTCCCCTTAAGTCTGGTAGAATTTTTTTTATATATTTTTGAAGGTAAGCTTATGGACAACTTAGTGTTAACATTTTGAATCTTAAGTATAAACAGAAAAAATTTTATGAATTTTCAACTACAAAATAACTTGCAAATTATCGTGATTTTAACATATTTTATACAAATTTGAACTTTATGGACTTATAAAAAAAATTTAATTGAAACCATCTCCGATATTTTTTAGTTACAATTAGTATTACTTATATTTAATCCTTTAATTCATTTTCAAGAGTTTTTGGACAGCCAAAAATTTTTTATAGATATTTAAAAAAAAAACTTACAAAAATCGAAAATTTAAATTGTCTATAAATAAGTCAAAATATGTCAAAATACTTTGAAAACTTAACCATGTATAGAGAACATCAATATAAAGGTTTGGTGAAAATTTCAAGTTGTTGTGGTTTTTCGTTTTTGAGTTAGAGCATTTTAAAAAAATGTAGTTTGTAAAAACGTGATTTTGCGTAAAATTTCCCGTTTTTCGTAATTTTTTTATCGTTTTTTTCGATTTTTTAAAAAAGTGTTGAAAAATTTGGATTTTTGACTTGCCCAAGTACCATCTACATTCACTTTCCTATCAGAAAAGTTGCTGTTTAAGAAAATCGAAGCATTTTTACTACCAAAAATCGTGTCCTCAGACACAAAAAAAA
>JAIPRK010000367.1:0-21436 GCA_025469195.1 Chaitophorus viminalis | reverse complement strand
TTGAAAAATTTGGATTTTTGACTTGCCCAAGTACCATCTACATTCACTTTCCTATCAGAAAAGTTGCTGTTTAAGAAAATCGAAGCATTTTTACTACCAAAAATCGTGTCCTCAGACACAAAAAAAAAAAAAAATAAAAAAAAAAACACACATCATTGTAAAACCAATAGATTCCATCACTCCGTTCAGAATCTAAAATGTTTGAACTTTCGAGTCGCTACGGTTAATATTTTATCACAACAGTTTATATAATCGGCAAGTCCAGTCAGTCGAATCCGCGGTACGAAAACGGAATATAATAAGCGCTATATATATATATTTATATAGTAATAACTTTTAGGGTAGGTAATAAAATAATGGCCAATAGCAATACGTAGTATAATATTTATTTATATAATATTGTTTGTAATATTGTCGTTTGCAAACAGTAAGGTGCGAACAGTTTCTAAACACCTCTATATACATAATATTATATATATTATAACTTAGGTAACATTCAGAATCTAAATATTAATTTAATATATTTATTCCTTAAATATTAAAGAATGTATTCCAAAAATATCAACAAGTATATTTTAGTTTTCTCATTAAATTATTATACAAGATTTATTGTTTATGTTCTTATTATAACTTAAATATTTCTAATGCAGTAATATAGTTATTAATAGCTCTTAAAGCTATGAAATAGTGCTGTAATCGGTTTATTATATAGATACAATGTATTTTTAAAAGTTGAATTTCAAAAAAAAAATTATGCTTGCTATAAAAACTTCTTTAATATCGACTATTAATGAAAATAATTTCAAATATTCTAGTTTCGATATGCGAGCAAAGGTGATGTTGCACTTATGTCTATTGGTATTATATGCTCTGCTCTACATGGATCAAGTTTTCCTGTATTGGCATTAGTATTTGGTCAAATGACCAATACTTTCATCAAACAAGCATCAGTAAGTACCTATATTAATTATTCAGCGTAGTATAAAAAATAAGTAGAATACATAACGAATAATTTGATAGTATAATATTATAATAATGGTTGATGGTTCTAAATTATAATATATATATATATATATATATATATGTATATATTTGATTTATGTTGTTAGTATTTAAACATTCATTAGAGTTAATAAATACTATATAAATAATACTTTTCTCATGAAAAACCTATACATATTTGTAATTGTTTGTTTGAGTTTAATGTCTGTAAATTATTAAAAATTAATTTGATTGAATTTAACAACTTAATTCGCATTTATTGTTTTAATACTTACTTACAGGTCACTCCAACTGGATCATCAACTGTAATTTCTTCTATGTATAATATTCCAGAATTAACAAAGAATGACTCACTGGTTAATATTCCATTAACATCTGTTGGGGATGCCTCAGATCTCATTCATAAAAATCCATTTAATTCATCATCTAGTTATGCAAATATTCTAAGCTCAAGTGATGTAATAACTAATTCACCTTTAAACAGTGAAAGTTCTACATTTGGAGCATTTTTTATGTCAGAAATGGAAAGACTTAGCACAGTTAAATCTATTACTGGATTAGAATTAGGGTAGGTTTTGAAGACAATGCAAATTGAATATTTATTAAATTTGCTTTATAATTATAGACACACAACAATGAGTCCTAATCAAACCAGTGGTTCGTCCAGTGATGGTGCATTGAGTCCTGAAGAATTTTATGATTATATGACAAAATTTTCATTATATTATTTATACATTGGATTAGGAGTATTAATTGCAGCATTCATTCAAGTAAATTTTTATAGTAAAATTAATTGAAACCTCAGATTAAACTAGTTTTGTTTTTAGACTTTGTGTTGGGAAATCGCTTGTGAGAGGCAAGTTCACCGGTTGCGAAAAATCTTCTATCGCCAAATACTTAGACAAGAAATTAGTTGGTATGACTTGAGTGATGATGGGGACTTAACAACAAAACTATCTGAGTATGAATTTATTTTTGAGTGTATATTAATTAAAATATTACTTGCAAAAAATCTATTACAATGTATTTTACTTCATTAGTGACTTGGAAAGAATTCGTGAAGGAATTGGTAGTAAATTTAGTATGGTTACACAATACTCTAGTACTTTTTTTACTGGTCTTATAATTGGATTTTGTGTCAATTGGAGATTGACTTTAATCATAATTTGTGTCGCACCATTTTTGATTGCAGTTTCTGGAGCTCTTGCTATAGTAAAGTATTAGTTATGTTTAAAATAATTTGGTGAAATAAATTGTTTTTTTTTATTTTAGATTTCATCAAGTACAGCAGCTAGAGAACAAGCTAAATATGCTTTAGCTGGTGGCATAGCCGAAGAGGTTTTATCAAATATTCGGACAATAGCAGCATTTGGAGGAGAACTTAGAGAGTCTAAAAGGTAATTGTATTAAATTGGTAAAAACCTTAATTATTTTTATAAAATGTAAATATATAATAATGTTATAGATATGAGCTAGCAATTGAAGAAGGTCGAAAATTAGCCATGAAAAAATACTTTATATTTGCAATATTATTAGGTTCTGTGTTTGTAATAATGTATTCAGCATATGGCATAGCATTCTGGTATGGTTCAAACTTAATTGTTGAAGGAATTTCAACACCTGGAAGCATTTTTACAGTAAATTCTTACTCCAATTATAAAAAAAAGATTTATGTTATTTTTATTGATTGAAATGCATAGGTATTCTTCAGTGTAATGGCTGGAGCATTTTCAGTGGGCAATGCTTTGCCATTTATAAATTCAGTAAGCATAGCTGTTGGTGCTGCATCAACTATATTCAATATAATCGACAGTAAACCCAATATTGATCCTTATTCGTCTAAAGGCAGAAAAATTAATAAAATTAAAGGAAAAGTTGAATTTAAAGATGTTTGCTTTACTTATCCAACAAGAAATACTGTACCTGTAAGTTGTAGATTAAATCATTCAAGAAATAATAAGTATTAGTAAATAATTATCTATATTATAATTTTAATAAAGGTTTTGAATAAATTATCATTAACAATAGAACCTGGCCAAACAATTGCATTGGTTGGTTCGAGTGGAGGTGGTAAAAGTACAGTTGGAAGTTTGTTATTACGTTTTTATGATCCCACAGAAGGCCAAGTCAGTAACACTTTATGATTATGTTTCAATACTAGGTACAGTTAATAATAATAATTTTATACTATAGGTTTTGCTGGATGACATTGATTTAAAATCTTTAAATCTACATTGGCTTCGTTCAAATATTGGAATTGTATCCCAAGAACCAGTTTTATTTGGCGTTTCCATTGCTGATAACATTCGATATGGTCTATCAGATTGTACTAGACAAGATGTTATAGCTGCTGCAATGACGGCAAATGCCCATAGTTTTATCATCAAATTACCTAAGGTTGATGAATGTTATTAGTTATTGCTACTTACCAATATTTTGCCTATTTTCTTTACTAATTGTAAAATTTATATAGGGATATGATACATTAGTAGGTGACAAGGGTTCACAACTTTCTGGAGGTCAAAAACAGAGAATTGCCATTGCACGAGCATTGGTTAAAGATCCAAAATTATTATTGTTAGATGAAGCTACTTCAGCATTGGATGCCCAGAGTGAAGGGGTTGTACAAGAAGCTTTGGAAAAAGCACAAAAAAATAGAAGCACTATTATCATTGCTCATAGATTATCCACAATAAAAAATGTTGATGTTATTTATGTTTTACAAGTACTATATATAATTTTATATAACTATATCCATTCAGATCAGATAATTTTATTTTAAACTTATTATAATTATATAGAATGGAAGTGTTATGGAATCTGGAACTCATGATATTTTGATGGAAAAAAATGGTATATACTCAAATTTAGTAAATGCACAAATGAAACAAGAACGCGATGAAGAAAATAAAGAAGACTCTGATTTAGAATCTGATAATGAAATGGAATCTACAACCTCGCCTCCAACCAAACTAAATAAAAAACGACAAATCAGTATTAAAGTATAGCCAAATATTAATATTTCCTCATGTCTTAATCATTATTTGTAATATTTTTTTAAATGTAATATTAGAGTCCAGAACTCGAATCTCATTATGAAGTTGATAATGTTGAATCTGATGAAAACATTGAGTAAGTAATTATTAATTACTCTAATAGTTGTTACCATTGGGTTTAAAATGTGTGTATTATAAAATCATTTACTGTACAGTGTACCTATAGTATTATGTCATGTTTATTATTTTAATTTAATTTTTGAAACGGGTTTAATAATTCAAGTTAAATTATTTTGTGTTAGCGTCCAAACTAAATCTGAAAAGGAAGGAACAGAAATACCACCAAAAAATGTAACTGTTATAGAAAAATGTATTGAACCTGAAAAAGTATTTTCAGATAGTTTTATCACTGAAGATATTGATGGCCGTAAAGTGAATGTTACTAGAAAAGTATCTTCACGTAAAGTGAAACGAATTACCTACTCAGATCTAGTAATTTCTATTATCAAGTAAAATTAATTACTTTAATTTATTCTAAAAAATAATTTTTATTTATAGGAAAGTACAGATAGTGAGATAGATAAATCATCTAGTTATCGGCCAAGCAGAGGAAGTATTTTAATAAGACAAATGAGTCAACCTGATGATTATTCTCAGTAAGTTTGTATTATTAATAGTTCTCAAATTTATATAAACATTAAAATTAACTGTAGCATTTTTTTATATTAGATGGGAGACTTCAGATCTAGATAACCTAAAAGAATTTAATCAAACGTCAGATTTTGCTTTGTCTTCTAGAAAAGGTTATCAGTATATTAAAGGAGAAAAAGTAATGCTATATAACATTATGAATTATATTAATCTTAAAATGTTTATACTGAAAATAATAAAATCTAAAAACAATTGTGATTTGATAAATTTTTACTATTATTACAGAGTGAATTTGATGAAGTTGGAATGAAAGAATTACTTAAATTTAATAGTCGAGAATGGCCATGGTTACTGATGGGTTTTACTGGTTGTGCTTTAACTGGTGCGATTATGCCTGTATTTGCTGTATTTTATGGTCAAGTGTTTGCTGTAAGTTCACAAAAACAAACCTAAAAGAAAATTTTGATTTTATATTTTTTGTTTAGACATTCACTCTCAAAGGTGATGCTTTATTACAAGAAGCATCTTTTTGGTCTAAAATGTTTGTTGTATTGGCTTTACTATCGGGATTTGCATGGTGGATGCAAGTAGGTCAAGTTGATTATGAGAAAATAAAAAATCCCCATCCGTTTACTTATTATTTTCTTATAGACTATTGGATTAACTACTGCTTGTGAAAAGCTTATTATGCGCATGAGAGTACAAGCATTCGAAAACATATTGCGACAACCTGTGTATTGGTTCGATTTAAAAAGTTCATCGCCTGGTAATCTAATCACTAGATTAGCTAGAGATGCTCCACTAGTGAAATCTGTAAATATGATTTTAAAGAAAACTGATATTTTTATTTAAATATCATTTTATATTCCAGGCTGCCGGTCTCAGAGCTGGTCAAGTGATATCAGCCTTTGTAACATTGTCGGCTGCACTAGTAATTGCATTTACTTTTGGTTGGAAATTAGCTATAGTTTTAGTTCTTGGTGTTCCAATTATTGCTGGGGCTGCTTATAAACAATTAATGCTTGTACGAAAAAGTCAAAAACGAGATTCTGAATATATGGATGAAGCTGGTCGGGTTAGTAAATCTACTATTGTCTATTAAATACATGATATACTATAGTAGTGGTAAATTCAATAATTTTTGCCTGGATTCATTTAATTAATTATCTTATGTATTATCAATTCTAATTCTTTATAAACGTATTCTAGATTGCATCTGAAACTGTTTCAAGTATAAAAACAGTTCAAGGCTTAGCACAAGAACTTATGTTTGTGGCCTTGTATGAAAATAGTTTGGAAGTGCCATTTGAAACAGCTAAAATGCAAGCACTCTCATATTCAGCTATGTATGCTGTTTCCCAAGCAGTTATATATGGTATGTATTCAGTAGCTTTCAGATATGGAGCATATTTAGTGGAAATTGGAGAGATGACAGCCACAGATATATATAGGTAAGTCAAATAACTTAATTGTCTTTTGTTATTAAAGTACATTGTTAAAATTTATTTATTTAGAGTATTTTTCGCACTGGCTTTTTGTGCTGCATCTGTTGGTCAATCATCAGCTTATCTTCAAGACTATGCCAGAGCTAAGAATGCAGCAATTCTTATTTTTCAACTTATTTGGAAAAAATCAGAAATGGATCCTTTATCGATTTCAGGATCGAAACCCGTAAGGCTATATTTATAAAATTATACGAGATAGGAATATTAAATTCATTACAGAATATATAATTTTAGGAAATTAAAGGTAAAGTGCATTTCAAAGATGTACGGTTCAAGTATCCATCACGACCTAATGCACGTGTACTACGAGGTCTCAATTTTACAGTTGAGCCAGGAAAAACATTAGCATTAGTTGGTGAATCCGGATGTGGTAAAAGTACTGTTGTATCTTTACTTGAACGTTTCTATGATCCATCTAAAGGAGTAATTGTAGGTTTTTTGCAATGCAGTATTTATTTATTTACAGTGATGTTTCCATCATTTTTTTCAAGAGTATACTATACTATATTTTTATTATTAATATGGTGATAATGGAGTAATGATTAAGTGAACATCTAAAGTAAAAAATTAATATCCATTACAAAATGTTGTTTAAATAATTGTTAATTCAATTTTGATATTATATTTTATATTTTTTCACTAAGTGCTTGGCAGTGTATGCATAATACCAGTGAACTTTCAAAATTATGTTGAGAGTATACAACTTATATATAGTATACCCTATGGAAAAACCACTGTTTATTTAACATAAAATTAAAACTCTAAAGGTAGCATGGAATAATATTGAAATTTGAATTATTCTTAGGAAGTAGATAACCACGATATACGGGTGATGAATTTGTGTCATTTGAGGAAAAATATTGGAATTGTTACTCAAGAGCCAATACTGTTTAACTGTTCTATAAAAGATAATATATTGTATGGTGTAGGGGATAGAGAAGTTACTATGGATGAAATTATTGATGTTGCTAAAAAAGCAAATATTCATGATTTCATTACATCAACTCTCACTCAAGTAAGCTACAATTAATATTTTTTTTAATGTAAGATGTTTTTATAATATCAATACCAATTTTTAGAGGTATGATACATTAGCAGGAGATCGTGGGAGTCAATTATCTGGTGGACAAAAGCAACGAATAGCCATTGCACGTGCATTAATAAGAAATCCTAAAATCCTATTATTAGATGAAGCTACGTCAGCTCTGGACACAGAAAGCGAAACAGTAAGTTGATTTTTTAATTAAATTAAGTGCATTTATTTATAAAATGCCTAATAAAGGTTGTGCAAGAAGCATTGGATGCAGCTCGTAAAGGTCGTACATGCATTGTAATTGCCCATCGTCTTTCTACAATACAGTCAGCTGATTCAATAGCTGTAGTTCATAATGGTAAAATTGTTGAACAAGGTAATCACGAAGAACTGAAGTCTTTAAAAGGTTATTATTACGAATTAATCAAACGTCAAGAAGAATCATCTGAACAGCCTTCACTCCAAGAATAATTTATAAATTATTGAATAAATAAATCAATATGATCTGATTATAATACGGTTAAATTATTTATAAGTTGTTTTCATTTTTGTGAATGAAGAAATTTTACTTGTGTTTTATAAATTAATCTTGATTTTTAATGTATGAATATATTTTTGGATTTAATAAATTAATCATATGTTCTAATGTTCTTATTACAAATACTATAAATTATAAATGTACCTATATATCTACTCTAACATTGATTTACTATAAATTGCTGTATATTTTAACTATTTATTCACTAACTGTAAGAGTGAAGTTCAATTGAACACTATAAAAAATGAGTACCTTAATAAAATTCTAAGATAGAGTAAATAAGAACTGAACTATAGTTTATTTAAAATTTTTCAGTAATGAGAATTTATTTTATAAATAAACAAAATATAGTCTAATTTATATATATTAAATAAGTACTTAATTTATTGAAAATAATTAAATAGAAATAAAATCAACTGTAGAAGTGGTTCCCAACCTCTTATATTCTATGCTCCCTTTGAAGATTTTCAAAAATCTTACACTAATTTCAATCTCCTACTAATTGAAAAAAATTATCACCTTTTTTATATACTTTATTAATAACCTAAGTGATAGTCGTTTAATGGGATCTTTGTCGATAAGTACACAATAATGATTAGCAGTTATTTTTTATTTTTCATTTTTTCCCTACATTGTAAAATAGAAATATAAAATAATAATAAATTTAACTTTGTGTCTTGTGATGACTGCTTGTGCCTCCCCAGTAATGTTTACATATCTCTTTTGGGGGAACGTCCCTCCCCTGGTTTGGAAATACTGAACTATTGGAACCAACTTTACAAATTGTTGATTGTGAATATATTTATACTTTTTGATTATTCTCAAAATGGAAAATGAAAATACTAAATGTCAAGTGTACTTTTTATTATTCAATTGTATTCAATTTAGTTATCTTCTAAAAATGTTAATTATAATTATGTTTGAACATATATGATATTATTTTAAAATATTTTACAACGTAAATAATCTTAGGTTCTGTTGATGTTTAATTATATCTATGTCAATTGTAATGCAAATTTTGGAGCTTGATACAAGTATTGAGCCAATATCTTGAAATTTGGCTTGTATAGCATTAGCAATGTTTAAAACAATTATTTTTCAATAATAATTTCAGTAGGGTTGAAAAATGTCTATTTAAATAAGGCCGATTGAAAGTTTGAAGAATATTTAATAATAATTAAATCAATCATTATTTCATTGCTGAAAAATTGAATGAAAAGTTAGATTAGTTAGTTAGTTAATTAAAGATTATTCTATTAGAGTATAATATTTAATTTATATCTTCTTCGGTAAATTCGGCCACTAGGACCATCCCGACATACATCCTTGCCTCCAAATTTCTCTATCCGCTGCCTGTATCCTCCAGTCTATCCCTCCTCCTAACGCTTTCATATCATTTCTTACTACGTGTTCCCACCTCAGACGTGGTCTTTTCCCAGTAGGATTTTTTTCTAATACTATGCGTATGCGTAGGTTTTGACTACGTCAAGCATTCCCAGCCCATGCCAATCTTTTGTTCTTTATTGTTTCGAGTATACTGGATTTATGGAAGGGTGTTTCTAATTCATCATTTTTTCTTACTCTCCACTCACCACTTAGTATGTCTTTTACTGGTCCAAAAATCTTTCGTAGTATCTTTTTTTCCAGAACTAAGAGTTTTCTTTCATCACTTTTCTTTAGTGGCCATGTCTCAGCTCCATAAGTAATTACAGGTCGTATTAATGTGATGTATAATTGTATTTTTAAATCTTTTGAAAGTGATCTTGATCCCAGTAATTTCACAAGACCATAGAGGCATTTATTTTCTGATTGAATTCTTGCCCCTATTTCTACTTCGATTTCATTTCTCTGAGAGAGTATAGACCAGTGATGCGCAACCTGGGGGTTGCGAAATTTTATTAGGGGGTCGTAATAATTTTACATATAGTTAAAAAGTAATTAAGTAAAGTTATTAAGTAAAAATATATTATTATACACTTACATAATTTTGGTAGGAAGGGGGGGGGGTCGTATTATCAAAACAAATAATTTTGAGGGTCGTGGATAAAAAAAAGTTGCGCACCACTGGTATAGACCCTAGGTACTTAAATTTCTTTGTTCTTTTAAAATTTCGGTTGTTGATGTTAAGCGTTGGATATAATCCCATAATATTTATTTTTACTTATAATTAAATATACAGTTTCAAAAATGATACAAAACTAAGTTGTTAAAAAATATTTAACATAATTGGACTGTAAAACTCAGGTTTATATAAATGGTCACCTCTAATATATAAGAAAGGCATTTTCTTTTTTTATATTTATATATCCATTGTATTATATATAATTAAAATTATTTTTTAGTATTTACCATTAAGTAGGTAATTACTAAATTATGATGCTCCTGGGTTGATGCCTACATGTCCAATTAGTTTCCCCACCTTAAATCTAATTCTAATATTATTAAATTATGAAGTAAAGTATAATAATTACAGATGGAAAACTGTTTTCCCAGTAGTTAATATTCCCAACATCATTTGTCCAATAAAACAAAATAATATTGTAATTGATGTATTTAAATTTATGTTACTTTTTTGTAGTTTAGCGCATGGTTATATATCGATATTTGTGGTCCTTCATGAAGTAATAGAATTTAACAGAATTACTCGTGATTCACCTTTCTTTCAACAATTCCAATATAATCGACCATTGTTATCTGAATGTTTATAATATATATATATATATATATATATATGCAGAAGTCGTCCATATATATATATATTTGAACTTATGATTTCAGCCACAATTAGATAAAAAAAAAAAAAAAAAAAATGAAACTAAAACAAGAATGCAATTTCATTTTCCATTTCAATTTAAAAACGTAGTTATTATGACATTATATCCATCATTAACTGCATATTTTGTTTTATGTAGTAACGTCCAACCATTAATAATAGATTTTTTTTAGATTCAATATCTAAAGAGCACAAAATGGGTAAAATTGGAAAAAAGTGGGCTAACCACTGAAAATATGATGATAAAATTTGGTCAGAAGTTTTAATTTATGATATAGAAAACTATTACTGTACTACAGCATAATATATTGATTCACTACAAATTTCAACCTGATATTATTTGCATTAATAATTAATTTAGTTATATCATAGGCAAAATAATCCCAGGGTAATACTGGGTGATAGCTAGTATATAATAATAAATTATTATAATATATAAAATATTATAATAAGTAATATAAATTATTATTAATAATATATATTACAATGTATGAAAATAATAAAATTTAAAAAATAATAGTTGTGAAAAATAACCTACAATTATAATTTCAAATATTGTGAACACAATAATAGTCTTATACATTAATCATAACTTAAATCTTGAACTATTTTTAAAGTAACTTCATTGATTACTGTACTTTTATAATAGATTATTTAAGTTTGATTTTATTTCACTCTCATAATGAAACACAATAACCCATTACCACTGGTAGATTACCATTCACCCTTAGCAACGAATAATCACAACATATATTTTTATCAATATGTGCAAGTGAGATAATTGAAAAAATTATTGTAGGAGTGTGGTTGATTATAAATTATAATATATGTATTTGACTTTCATTTAAAAAACTATGTCATACAGAGATTTATTTAGTAAGTATTTTAAGCATCCAGAATTCCAAAAAATAATTACAAATAATAATTATCATACTAGTAGTAACTACATTACTAACTAGTAACAACAATACTTAGTTAATACAATCTTAACTAACACTTGCAATACATTAATTTAGAGCTTACTGAATCCATGAGAACATTGGGATTTCATCAACAAATATCCATGGATAGTTTTCATAGTCCAAATTTTTCTTTAGTGTCTGAAGTTTTACTTTGGTTAGCTATACGTTTTGAACCAGATATTAATCTACCGCATGAAATTGAAACTTCAGAACAAAGAGTATATTTCATTCGTTCAGTAGTAGAATTTTTTGTAAGTTTTTCCTTCTTTTTTTCCCAAAATATTTTATACTTATTCAAACCAACAAAAGTAAATACGGATTGATACATTTTTTTAACAGGTTCTTAAAACTAACATAAAATTAAATGTAAAGAAATTATATCAAGCTGATCGAAACGCAGTTGGAGAATTGTTAAAAATAACAGATTTACTCAATGATGTATTAAAAACAAAAACAGCACATGAAGATGAAAGCGTCTCCAAATTAGAAACTAGCTTAACCTATAAAGTATTTTGTATTAAATTTTTAAATTTATAAGAGTTTAATACTTATCAATATTATTTTACTAGGTAAATGAATTAAAAACAACCAGAGAGTTGGCATCTAAAATTACTCAAAAAGGTGCTACTTTATTTCGTTCTCTAGAAGAAGAAACAGAATTACGACCAATCAGAGATAATCGAGTAAATGGTGCTTTAGACATAAATGAAGTTGAACAAAGTCTTAAAACATTAATAGAGAAAACAAAAGAAGAAACAAACCATATCAAAGATTTGATAAAAAATGTATCAGCAACTGAAGCAAGTCTTGATGCAAAAATTGCAAAAAGACGAGAAGATTTAGAAAGAAATTCAAAGAGACTTAACACATTGAAACAAGTTCGGTAAATATTTAGGAAATTTAAAAATAACATTTTTAATATTTGACTAAAAATACAAGTATTTTTTATTTTTTATTCTGTTAATTTTAATTTGGAATCCATTCTATTGGTTGATACATTTATTAAACATAAAGGTTTCATTCTTAGGCCAGCATTCTTAGAGGAATTTGAGGATCTTGAATCTGAACTCCGACATTTATACCAAGAGTATATTACAAGGCAAAGATGTATCAGTTATTTAGAACATCAGCAAGAACAGGTTGCTCAGGCAGAATTAATGCACATGCAAGAACAACAAGTAATTTATTTCTTATAATAAGGAACCAAAAAATAATAGTTTTTTATCCCAAATAAGGAAATGGCAAAGAAAATAATTGAAAATAATAAACATGATGATGATTTAAAATTATTGGAAGAAGTTAACAATGAATCGTTTAATAATCAATTTTTAGAAAATACGCCTGATATAAGTATTAAAGGAAGAGGTAAGTTAGACTTTTATTCAATACAATATCATGTAAAGTAAAGAATGTCAAATTATTATGAAATATCCTTAATTAAGGTAAAAATATTAAAAATCAATATTAAAACATTAAATAAAACTTTTTATTTTTACTTTTTAGTAAGTAGTGCAGCTACAAGTAGAAATCGTAGTATGTTTGGCCAGCTAACAGACAGTGAAACAGATTCTGATTTAATGTTGGATGATGAAGAGGATTCAAATATAATAGCATCTGATGGAGAACTATCCACTTCAAAAGCTGAACAACTAGGAAGCATTCACAGTGATAGTGATAATTGATAAAATACATTTTTTACAAAAAAATAACATATTTTATTATTGTTAAATTCAAAATCTGAACTAGACATATCTATATTTTTTTCACAATCTGCACAACATCTTCATCATTCAATTCATGGTCTTTACCAACTTTTTGAGGCATATGTTTAACAGATGATCCCCAAACTAAAGCACTAAATAAAAATGTATCCAAATGTAATACTATGATAAAATGATAACTAACTTTAAGTACTTACTATTTAAATTCTTTAGCAATGGTTCGATGAAGCTTATTACAAAAATCTTCAATACTTTTCCTTTCATTGTGCAAAACAATTGGGGATCCATAGTCTGGTAACTGTCCTTTAGGCTTAGTATAACTGTAAAAATATTTGTTAATTGATTACCAAAACAATATAATTAAACGTTCCCAAAGAAAGTATATATTTCTCAAGATTGATATTGAAAATTTTTAAAGATGATACCATTAATATATTTTATCTTACTGGATTTTACAAGAGAATACAAATTTTTTTCAATCAAATTTTGTTTGTTTATATTCATTTTCTTAAGTATATTTCATCAACATTTAAAACAAAAAAAAAAACCCCCATAGAAAAATAATTATTATTAATTATTTAATTTTTATTTTTTGTTTTTATTTTATACCTGTAGTATAAACTATTCAGCTTGAAAATAAACATATACATATAATGAAAAAAGACGCAATAAAGATAATATGAGAAATAATAATAATACATTCTAGTACATTGATATTACATAATCCAATTAAAATTAAAATTTTAAATGTCAATTGGATATAACTAATACAGATTAATTATACAAACTTAATAATAATAGTAATATAAAAAATTGAAATATATCATAATATTACAACGATACATGACAAATGTGGATGCTAGTGATTTTGGATTCATTGAAGTATGGACATTAATAACTAAGGTGGTATACTAGGATATTAATCTATTCTAGAATGTTGATAATAGGAAAACTAATGAGGCAATGAGAAAATATAATTACTTAATAAACTGTAATAAAATATTTTAAATAGATTCAGTTTTTAGATTGTTCGATATGTGTAACTATTATAAATAAAATGGTCAAATTCTCAATAAAATAAATAATTGTCACACAATATTGCTTGTCAAAAATATCATATCTCCATATTGTATGATATAACATTTTTCATTAATAGTTATTAATAGAAGCATAATCATATTACAGGTTACCAAGATAAATTTAGAAAATCAGTGAACTGAGATTATAAAATATATTTGAAATTCAAATTTTACACATAAACCATAACAACATATAAATTAAAATTAAATTTGAGTTAACTTAGTTCACTTGTAAATAAGGCATAGCTAACATGTTTATAAATTGATTATATTATTGATTGAAAGTTGTATTTTACTTACATTCGAACTAATTTCAAATACTCCCACATTTTTTCCAGTAAATCATCAAAATTCCATTTATGGTGAGCACTTATGGGTACTGTGTGCGGTATTTTATAAATTATATCCAATTCTTCAATACTTATTTGATCTAAAAAATAAATAGTACAATACTAATGAATACTAAATCAAATTGAACAAATTATATATATATATATATATATATATTATTTCTCAACTAGAAAAAAATAAAAATAAATATACTCACCAATTTTGTTTAGTATGTATATACAAGGTAAATAGATACGATTTCCTTCAACTACATCAATAAGATCATCAGAATTGGCATCATATCTAAGAGTAATATCAGCGTTATGAATTCGGTACTCTGATAATATAGTTTTAACGGTATCTAAATCTAATTCACTTTGTGGCACCTGAAACATGAATACAAAAAGTATGTCAAAATATACTACAACATTAATGGTTAATAATTATAAATCATAACCATTGTTTGGAGATTAATTCCACCCTTATCTTTTCGTCGAAATACAATATTTGGAGGAGATTTGTTTAATCTTAATCCGAATCCTTCTAATTCATGTTCAATTAACTTTTTATGTTTTAATGGTTTAAGAACATCCAAGACAATAAAAATTAATGAACATGTACGAGCCACAGCAATTACTTGACGTCCACGACCTTTACCATCCTTGGCACCTTCAATGATACCGGGTAAATCCAAAAGCTATATTTAATTTAATATAAAAATTAGTTTGGAGTTTAAAAGTAAAATGTATTATAATAAAGTTTAAATAATTTTTGAACATAATATGGTCAAAATAATCAATTTAGGTAGATTATAAAATTACTTGGATTTTTGCTCCTTTATATTTAATACAACCAGGAACAGTAGTTAAAGTTGTAAACTCATAAGCAGCAACTTCTGAATAAACGCCAGCTAGATTACTTAGTAGAGTTGATTTACCAACAGAAGGAAAACCTAATAAAAAAAAACTGTGATTAAATCTAAATAGGCGGTGAAATATTTGAAAATCTTACCTACAAAACCAATTCTAGCATCCCCTGTTTTGGCCACATCAAAACCTTCTCCCGTACCACCACCACCACCTTTAGGAGTGATAAGTTCTCGTCGAAGTTTCGCAATACGAGCTTTTAGCAAACCCAAATGTCCAGCTGTCGCTTTGTTCTTCTGAGTTCTGGCCATCTACATAAAAATAGTTAATTTTGTAACCATTTATTTAATCAACTTAATCATACTTACTTCGGCCTCGATGGCCGAGATTCTTTCAAGTATAGTCGACATATTTGAAAACTATTTCAACTTTCAAGTACGAAAAGTTCTCAAAATCGAGAGAAACGTCTCTTGGGAGTTAGAAGTGTTTGAACCCAAATTAAGATTTTTGACTATTATTTACGGCAGTATCCACCTATAGAAACATAATATTATTCTCGAGTTCGTACCATAACCTTAAAATATCATACATATTACATGGCAAAGTAAAAATTACAGGTTAAACACCGAAATATTGACCAATTTTAATATATTTTATTTCAAATTAAATGAGGCCTTAAAAATTAACAACTCGGACGAATTTGAAACTATATTTAAATAAAATTAATAATCTTATATTATTCCACATTGTTCGGCTTGCTTACGGAAAACCGAAATATTTTCAATTCCCGTATCTGTTTTACCCATTTGGTTATGGTTTATTATGTTATAATAACAATGGAAATGAAAATGATATAAACCAAAATAAATTACATAATATTATTGATCTTATTTATTATCTATGTACCTATCACAATAACAAACGTCAAACTGGTAAATAGTTAATTACAAAAAAATCCGATTTAAAACTACACATTTATTTCAATTCCACCTGTATTACTACCTCGCTAAAATATATATTATAGTTGCTACCAGCATCCAAATCGGGTACATTATAGTCAATTTTACGTTGTTGGCTCGTATCAAGTTCGTCGGTTTTGTTTATATCAATATATCATCTTATCCGTTCAACAGCAGTGCTACTACAAATCTTCGAGAACATTATTCAAAAACTATAAAATGGTATTGGACTAAATAATTCTTTAAGCTTGATAGCATAACTTGAGAAATTATGAAACATAATATTATATTTGTTTCAGTCGCACACCATACTTTTGATTCAACCAGGTAGCAAGCCGGAAACAAGAACATATTCTGATTATGAATCAGTTAATGATTGCATGGAAGGTACAAATAATCAAAGTTATTTAGTACTTTGATGTTGTACTATAATTTATTTATGCATTTATATTGATCATCTATTATTTTAGGAGTTTGTAAAATTTATGAAGAACATCTGAAGAAGTTAAATCCGAAGTCTGTGTCTATAACATATGACATAACTCAATTGTTTGAATTTATTGACCATTTAGCCGATCTTTCATGCCTTGTGTATGTTAAAAAACTTGAAGATATAAACTTATATATTTTAATTTATAAAATTATAATTTATGTTTAGATATCAAAAAAGTACAATGACATACGCTCCTTACAACAAAGATTGGATTAAAGAAAAAATATATGTTTTACTTAGATGTCAAGCAAATCAACGTCAATAAAGTTATGAAGTAAACGAAACATTTTTTAATAATTATTATGAGGCTGTTTTTTTTTATTCATATATAATAATTTTGAGTAGTTATAAAATATGTTTAACTATAGATACCTACAGTACATAAACTCAAAATTGACCAAGTCATTTATTGATTATTATTTAATGTCTTAAAGTTATCAATTATCATGAAAAGTTTCATTTCATTACACAATTATAAAGTTAAACAAGTTATTTAATTTATATTATTTACGACCATTTGTAATTAACAACTTGATTTTATATTATTATTTAAACTTATTATAATGGAGATATGAGTTTTTTTGTGCCACCAATTAATTTTTTGTGTATCCAAGTTTTCTAATATTCAGGAGTTCAGTTGTTTAAATTGACAATTTTATAATATAATTAAATAAAAAAAATATTGCAAAATAAAAATAGATATTATTTAAATTAATATTTTGTCTTTGATACCTTAATATTCTAATTATTATTTTACTGCTGCATTTTATAACTACTAAAATCATATATATATATATATATATATATATATATATTTATATATCTTGAGGACATCAGTCTAATAAATTAATTACATATTGCACTAAATTTACGATCTGATGATATATTATAGGAAATATAATACTATATAATAATATATTATATATTATTATATTATTTAAGTATTATAAAAAAATATTGTATTTTCTCATAATAATTTTTGTTGTAGTATTTTTAAATCAAGGTAAAATGTGCTCAGTAGAATTATAAAGTTGGTTTAGTTAGGTAAACCTAATAACATGGTTATGGTATGTTCCTACATTTATTTGAATATTCAAGATAAGGTGAAACATGCGTCTTTAATCTTTTATATCTAAGTGTATTTATATTGTATTTTTAAATAAAAATTGGTAATTTAAAAATTGTGTGATTTGTATAACATCATCAATAATTCTTTTACCCAATTGTATCATTGTGAAAATAAAATTCTTTGGTAAACTTTCATAGAAATATGTCTTTTTAATTTTCATAAATCTCATAAAATAAACAAAATAAATATTTTAGTATAAATCTTTAAAAATAGGAATATTAATAAATTGACATGCCTAATCATTGTGTATTAAGTATGAATTGTAGATCTGAATACAAAAAATGTAATTTTTATGAATGTATTGTATAAAATGTTTACCTACTTACTAATTGTATATGCCAAATAATAAAATAACCTAGTATCATTGATTATAAATACAATTACTATTATTATTATTATTATTATTACTACTAGTATTTATGATCAATGTTAATATTTACTTATTGGCTATAATTAAATATTTTTGTCACATACAATGTTTAATTAATAAATACAGGACTGATAAAGAAATATAATACTTATTTAATAAAGTATTAAATAAAAGATAATTTAGCTTATAAAGTATACAAATTAATTGTAAATGGATTGTTGTATTCATTAATTATCCAAACAAAAATAACCAATTATATATTTTGTTAAAGATACAATAATCTTCATGAAACTTTTGACCATGATCAATAGTTTAATTATAAATAAGTAATTAACTAATGGCTATATCTATTATAATTAGATAATTAGAAATATAGCTGGTAATTTCAATACACAATTAGTTGTTATTTACAACACAAAGGATATTGAGTCATGAACACTCAAAAATTACTAAATGTATACTCTTTAATTCATTTGGTTGTAACTCATATGACTTTTATCATGTATGTACCCACATCATTCTATTATACATTGATATCATTATATTAACAATATTTAAGACCTATTGTTTCAGTTAGTAATGTTTTGTATATTGAGTCACGAAAGCAATTATTTAAATACATCTAAAAAATATTAATTTTTTTAGAACACAAGATAATCTTAATTTTATATAATTAAAGTTTTTTAGGTTATGAGTGAACAAGGATATATTAGTTTACTTTAGTTATGATCTCAATTTAAGATATTATACCATAAATCATTGTAATGGTGTGTGTTTTAATTTTTGTGACAGTGAACATACAGAATCTTGATTAGAAAAATTGATCCGATCATCTCAATTCTGAGAAGTTTTTAACAGGAAATATTTTGTTGGTGGTTTGTCGTTTGTGGGATCATAAATAAAAAATTCATGAATGTTTCAATATTAAATAGATATTAATAAATAGGAAAATTTCGCAACATTTTAACTACAAAATTCAACTTTCAATTTTACCAAACTGAAAATTTTATAAAATGCTTTGAAAAAAAAAAAAATTTAATAAATGACGGATAAAAATAATAACTCGTCAAGAAAGGGTAGCTACTTAATCATATATTCATGTAATTTTTTTTTTTACGTCTACGTTACAAAAAGTTTTATAAGCGTTAGAAGATGAAATATTGACGAAATCGAGGACCTACTTCAACAATTACCTACTTATTCGATAGTTAAATGGTTGATAAACTATAAATAGGTATTAAACGTAGTTACTGAAAACATTAACAGAGTAGTTACTATTATAAAAGCATTTTATAGAAATGTTATGACTTTCGAAATATTCAAATAACATTTTTGATGTTTATAGGCACTTAAAATTATTGATTTACCCCAAAATTTTAATCGAATATACTTTGATAACACAGCCAAACCACTAACGACTAATGAGGGACATAATAACAAAACAACTAAATAGAATTAGAATAAAAAAAGTAATGACAATAAATATGTTATGAGTCTATGACCAAACGTGTCTTGCACAAATAAAAATACAACACAAAAACTACGGTTAAACCCGTATAAAAATTATTCCACTAGTTGCCATGGATTTAGGATAAATAAAATAAAAAAAAATATTAAAATATAACGTATATAAAAGTTTAAAGCATACTCATTACTGCGATAGATATAATAAAAATTATCTATCACTGATTGACTACAGCAGAGATAGCGAACCTATAACACGCATGTCACGGAGTAATACACTCACACACTTATAGTGATACGGAATTATTAAAAAAAAAAAATTTCGTCAAAATTTGTCATTCAAAAATACTAGTTGTAAACTGAAGTACCTATTTAGTATATAGATTATAATAATAAAATATTGAATCTTTTATCTACACTACTGAACAACTATTACTTATAACTTTTACTTTTAGATTAAACTTTATAATTCTATATAAAAATACATTTATAAATATTAAATTTGACGAACCTGAACTTGGTTTTTTCGAGAAGTTAAATATCGAAAATTTTGAAATTGAATTTCAGAGAAGTAATATTTTTGAAAAATAAATAAATAAATTTAAATAATGGGCCGGAAAATAACCAAATTAGTAATGAACTAATGATATTAGATCGGAATGTTTGATTCTTATTGCGTGGAAAAGTCTTTCAAATTCATTTATATCTATGAAAAAACTAGGTAGTACTTTTTCTGATGATAATGTTTTGTTCAACTTATGTATGCGAAATTGCGAACAACAATATTTTCTTTAATAAATTTAATTCAATCACCTGTAAGGAATCGTCTTGGCTTTAAATGCAGCATGTGTTCAACTGAAATCAACCAATTATAGTTCAAGAATTGATTCATTAGCCAACAAAAATCAGCAACAAATTTCTCGTTAAAATTGTATATATACAACTTTTATACTTTAATATTTTTATAAGTTAAACATTTGTTTAACATACTTATGTGCTATTTATACTTTTAATGTCTAACATTTTTAAATTGTTTTATAAATTTATAATGTAATGAATTATTTTTTTATCATCCAAGCCATAGATGTAACCATTTTTAAGTTAAAAAAGAACGGATGGGCCTCGCTTTGCTGTACAGTTGGAGGTGGAGTGCACCTCGTTTATAGGATAGGTCATTATTACAATGGATTTGTTAAATTTGAATGCAATGATAGTTATCATTGTATACGAATAACGATTCTGAACGGAGTTAATAGTTGGTCTAAAATGGGTATATAATAATATAGTATTTTATATTTAAATTGAAATATAATGCAATAGTATGTAATTTCGTAAAAATTTAAATTTCAAAGAGTCATAAAATTTTTTCCTATAAGTCCGGTAGAATTTTTTTTATATATTTTTGAAGATTAGCTTATGGACAACCTAGTGTTAAAATTTGAACCTTAAGTATAAACAGAAAAAATTTTATGAATTTTCAACTACAAAATAACTTGCAAATCATGACGATTTTAACATATTTTATACAAATTTGAAATTTATGGGCTTATAAAAAAAATTTGAGT